>JASCZW010006590.1:0-89138 GCA_034211315.2 Aedes japonicus
AAATTTCACATAGTTGATCTCAGCTCCTTAGGAAAATACCCAAGATGATTTGTGGCATCAAATACACTAATATCTGATTAAGAGAAACTTTATTACCCATATAACAACACATTCAATAGTATTGATTAAAAATAATTGATAGACATTCGACCGACTGCACATAACTTTGTATGCAGGGCGCAGCTAAAGCAAGGTGTCCGCAACCCCACTTATAGACTTGCGCTAAAAGCAGATTCCAACCGGGTGCTCCCTTTGCAAAAGTATCACAATCAGTCCAACCCGTTCCGGTTTAGCTCCTATTCAGGCTGATTAGATACGGTAAAACCAGTAGATAAAACAAGTTTCATCTCTCGACCCATCAACGGGGAAAAGCATATCCCTCTTCCGATACGGCGGGGATGAGAAAGCAAAGTGGGTAGCCACTCACTCACTGCCCAAGTCGTTGGAAGTGATTTTAGTCGATAGTTTTGGCATTAATAATTTATGAGGTCGCTATCCTCGTTCGTATTACTTTTCGGCAAAACAAAAGTCATCAACAATTCAGTGATATATGCGTTTTCCGCCCGACCCACTCATCATATTTTTGATCGGTGTGTTCAGTTTCAGCCCATCGGTGGTCAGTTTACATCCTATTGGGCAGCGTGCAGAAGTGTATGAGGCTGGTCAGTGCCGTCTGCCATAAATTAAGAAATCATTTCGCCATTAATTAGCATTCACAAGCCCACTGTTCACCGCGAGATCAGCTTTCGAATCGCTTCCCGTACCAACCTACCTTGTAAAACGGCTTCCACTGCTGATTTTCCTCCAAGTCGCTGTTGTCACGGCCTACTCGGTTGACATTTAGCACGTTGCTCGTATGTATTTATTCACAGCAGGCCAGACGAAGGGAAGAAGTGCATCGCCTACTCTCTACTGCTTGCTGATGGGCACGTCGCACACAGATATGAATGCACAGACTGCGCTCTTCTTTCGCCGCAAATTTATGATTTGCGCGACCACTGCGCGACTGTAATTTCGAAATTGATATTCTTCCACACTTATCGATATGCGCTGATATTTTTCTTTTTTACTTATTTTTTCTGTATTGTTATGTGTATTCACTTGTCCGACCTAAACAGGAACAGTCATTCTAGTTCTTCACGCGTACGAACACTACTACCAACACACCCGAAACCGAGTTTGTTTTCTGTTGGAGAAAAATCGATAACAATATAATTTCTCCTAGAACATTTTTTTTTTCTCTATCCGCTCAAAACATACACACAGATGAATGAAACCCGACTCTCCGAAGCTGAGTAAAACTGGTTCAACATTTTTTCTTATCTTCACACGCACGCTACATTCATTGTGGATGCTAAACACATCGGCTCTATCCAAATCATGCTTCCGTCTTAATTCAAGGCATATTTTTCATTGAAGAAACATGTTTCTGTAACCACTTGGATACGAACTGCCAAATTTCCCCTCGCTCCAATCATTTACATTTACACACACCAACGAAAAATAAGAGTGAAAGGAGCCCGAGTCTTCTTCTCACCTTCACATCTTCATTAGCCTTTGCCTAGTACGTGTGAATGTTTACTTTCCTTGCACAAAAGGACAACTCCAAATCCACCCCCACATATTCACAACCAACTCGGCTCGCAGGCTGTGTGGGAATAAGTCCAATAACCCTTTTTTGAGCAAAAATAAGCAATAGGGAAACCAGATTTCGAAATTAATTCAACCAATGCCATGAAAGCAATCAACGACGGCGAAACTTCATTCGATACTAACGTTAGAGAGAAGAGATGAAAAGATAACGGATAATGTAATTAACAACCACTTCAGGTAACTTTTCAATCAAAATATCGAATGCGATGAGATGTTAGAATTGCGTGAAGCATTTAGCTACGCACACTCACACACACACTCAAGCTCGCGAGTTTGACCAGACATAATCACAAGAAGTCCATGAATCAAAGTTAGCCGAGAATCTGGACACAACCAGACAGGAAAAAAAGGCGAAAGAAGCCCGCAGAGGCTATTATTGAGTAAACAAAGAAGAACCTGAAAAAGTCAGAGCTTTCAAGATTGGAATCTAAAGCAGCTTACACTGCAGCGGCTCAGTGTGTTCACTTAGCAAGAGCCACGATTCGGGTGCCCCATTTCAAGTTCAATATTCGATTTTGTACACACAGAGTTTTTAAGACGAATGTCTGCACGGCGTTTGGGTGAAGAAAGAAAAACAGCAAAAACACTCTACGTGATGTCATTACTAAACAGCAGCCACTTTTTTTTCTGTCATTTCCTGCATTAACACACTCTTTATTTTCGTGTTTAATTCACATACTCCACTGCTCGGAATGGAAATACCCGTGTTGTTTCTTCTTCGATCCCTATCCCTCACTAATCGGTAAAATTGACCAAACCCACCAAAATCAAGCAGGCGACGGGACGTTTCTAACACGAATCTCAAAACGTCATAACAACCGCCACAATCACACAATCAGTTTGGTTGCTTTTTCGACGGAAGGACGAATTGTGCGGGTGTTTGAGGAAGTATCCTGGATCCGTGTCCGTCGCGACGCACTATTCCTCGACTTGAACTGTTTTGAACTTTGCGGTGGACTGAAGTTCGAACGCTAGCGACCGTGCAGAGAACCCGATTGCGACTGACATCAACATTCGGTGGGTGTAGTGAATTAAACCAACGAGAGAGTTGTTTCTGCTGCTGTGCTGCTGCTGCTGTTGAAACGGCGCTGGAGAGGAACGCAGAGCAATGGTCATCCGAAGAGACCGACTCCGAAAGATACGGTGGTAACACCAACACAGGCGCGGCGTCTTCTCGCGTTGGATGGTTCGGTGTAGGATAAACAAACAAAAAAACTGTACGAGCGATAAGCCCAAGAGCCGGTTTTCATGTGTTGGCGGGTGTGATGTTTTGTTTGACTCGGTGGTTTGAAGGTGTTGAATTGCACTGAAAGCAGAGCTTTTTCTTCTTCACGGACAGTAGAGTCACCTAGCGGTGGACGGATGGTTTTATCTATGATGGAAGCTTTTCGGATATCCAAAGGGGTCTAGGTGAGTACATTACGTTGTGGCGGTAAGTTTTCAAAACTGCAGTTAGGATCCGTCTCAGATATTTGTTTATTTGTTTATTTGTTGCACTTTTTCAATCTGACTAGCTGCCTTAATGATTTGATTGGTTAAAAGTCCCCATAAAGTTTTGATGGGGAAAAGCCTGAATGATTCGGCCACATGCAGATATCGTATCATGATGCCGAAAAAACTCCATATCTTTTATAAATTATCAACTACATACAACTACAAACCTAAACAGAATACATAGTATGAACATAGATTAAAATTAAACATTTATCATTTGCGTGAGCAGTAAGTAAAACCATGAATTCACTCTCCCCATAGAGATGTAAGGGAACACCAGAAAACATGCCAATTTCATCTCAGCGCCTTGCCGAAAGCTTATGCTTGAATGTAGCAGCAGAAGCGTTGAAATCAAACAGCATGTACGATTGGTTGAAGCTAACTGGCATGAAGCGTTTTGGATCATGCTGACCATACATAGCACGACGAAACTCCCGATGCAGAAAATCTCGTTGGCGAAGGATTCGTTCGTTAGAGTGCGAGGATTTCCGACCAATCTGTATCTCCCAAAAGAACTTTAGGTACAGATACTGCTTGCGTGGAATTTCTTCGCTTCTCCAAAGTCTCTATGTCCAGTAGCTAAGCTAAATCGATCTTCGTTTTGTTGGGTAGCAACCGACCGTTAACATTAAATAACAAGTACATATCGAGTTAGCCTTGCTTATTAGGCTCTAGGTTTTACTTCACTTCCCCTCAAACCTTTACTGAATAAAGACGTGTTACCATTAACCTCTGCCTATTCATTAGGTTATGGCCCCGGTTGCGAGAACGGAAGTAGTTCGAAAAATCTAGAAGATTTTTTTGTTGAAACCACCACTCTCAAAATGAGCGAAGAACAGCTTTGGCTGTTCAACGGAAACAACTTTGGAAATTGGAAATTCCGCATCGAATTACTGATGGAGGACAAGGGACTGCTGCACTGCTGTCTGGAAAAGGCGATAGAAGATGAAGAGTACGCGAAGGATCTACCGGCGGACACTGCTGCTGTGAAAGCGGAGAAGAAGAAGCTACTGAACGGAATTGCCAGAGACCGGAAGTGTAAGAACCTACTCATCCATCGGATCGCGGAAGACCAGTTGGAGTACGTGAAAGACAAAGTCACGACGAAGGACGTTTGGGACGGTTTGAAGAACGCGTTCGAACGGGTAGGAATCGACGGGAAGCTGTTCCTGAGGAAGCAATTCCAGGAGCTGAAGTTGAGAGACGGTGAACAGGTCAAGATTTTTTTTCTAAAGTTCGAGAAGGTCTCTCGGAGGCTGAAGGCGGCTGGAGTATAAACGGACGAGGAGGAAGTTGTGTGTCAGCTGTTGCTGGCACTTCCAAAGTCATACGATGCCTTGATCACTGCGTTGGAGACGATCCAGCCCGACCAGTTGACACTGGAATACGTGAAGAAGCGGTTGCTGGACGAGCAGGTAAAACGGGAACACCAAAATCTATCAGGAAGCGGGGTGGAAGATTCCAGCGAATCAGCCTTTTCCGGTAAGAAGTTCGGCATCAAGTGCTTCGGCTGTGGCCGGTTCGGACACAAGCGTGTGGATTGCCCCGAAAATCCAGAGAAAGATCGGGAAAGGAACCAGAAGACCGTTGGAAAGTTCAATCGGAAGCAAAAATCCGGTGCGAATGTGGTGACAGAACACGAGATGGCGTTTGTTGCTCTACGGGCGACGGTGCTTTTTCGACGCCAGCTGTGATGTCTAAACAGCGAATTGAGTGGTTCTTGGATTCGGGCGTCACGGACCATATGCTGAAGGAGCGATCGTTTTTCGAAGAGCTGCATCCGTTGGCGAGACTGGTTCACGTTGCGGTGGCAAAATCTGGCGAGATGCTCGTAGCCAAGTCGGCCGGTACAGTACGGTCGGACATGCTCATCGATGGCAGGAAGTATCCGTCTGTGGTGAAAGAAGTGCTGTTTGTACCAGAGCTGCAGTGCAACTTATTTTCGGTTCGTCGACTGGAAGACATCGGAATGACGGTGAAAATTGCCAATAGGAAGGTATCCATCGAGAAGGACAATCGGGTCGTGTGTGTTGGTCAAAGGAAGGGCCAATTATATGCGCTGGACATCTATCTTCAGAATACGACTGCATCAGTGGAAGCGAGTGCCATGTCTTCGAAGCAGGACGGTTTCGAATTGTGGCATCATCGATACGGCCATCTGGGAGAGGCGAACATGAGAAACCTCTGGAAGTACGGGATAGTGGACACTTCTGCGACTATCCAGGACTGGCCCGATAAGTACATTTGCGGTGTATGTCTGACAGGTAAGCAAACTAGGCATTTAATTAAGCGTCTGTCCCACATGTTAGGGGCGGCTGATCGACGTCCGAGTGCCAGAAAAGGGCTCTAAGCTCAACTGTGCACTATGGTCCTTCGGAAAGTAGGGGGTTGGTGTCCGGCCCTGCGTGCCAGCCGTAAAAAATCATTGCAACGGAAAATCAGCAACAGAATAATACGAACCGAGACCAACGGCAACGACCCCAGGGAACAAAAACGACTTACGATTAGAGACTCGGTACGTGGAACTGCAGATCTCTCAACTTTATTGGGAACAACCCCATACTCGCCGAACTACTGAAGGACCGCGGGTTCGGCATCGTAGCGATGCATGAGGTGTGTTACACTATTGGGGATTCGGAGAGCAAGTAAAGTTCGACTGAACTGATTAGCGATTGACTAAAGACTAAATTTATTTGCATGTATCAATCATAACAATTATTCATAGGTTGCTTCGATTCGGTACCTCTAACACTCCTCCTCGACATCGATAGCAACAACTCCCGTCGTTTCACGTAGCTTTCCTAACTTTACGCTCGTCAGCGGCTTGGTCATCATATCTGCCAGCATATCCTCCGTTGGACAATATAGCAAACTGATGACATTATTCTTCTGCAGATCCTTGACGAAACAGTATTTCGTGTTGACATTCTTCGATCGCTGGTCCACCTTGTCGTTCTCCACCTGCCGAATTCAGCTTTGGTTGTCCTCACGTATCCACATCCTTCCGGAGATCCATGAGCAACTTCAGCATCCATTGAACTTCCCGGCATGCTTCGGCCAGAGCGATGAATTCCGATTCGGTGGACGATAGTGCCACGCATGATTGTTTCCTAGAAGCCCAACTCACGATTCCGCCGCCGAGAAAAATCAGGAACCCAGAGGTTGATTTCCAGTCCCGAGTGTCTCCGGCCCAATTCCAGTCCTTCACTCGTCGCTCCTAGCTTCAGCTGGTGACTTCGAGTATGGAAAAGGTACTTCAACACCCTCTTCGCTTCAGTCCAGTCCCTAGCTCGGGGCTGGCTGACGGATCGTCCCAGGATTGATGTGCTGATCGAAACATCCGGACGTGAATTCACTGCGATGTACAGCAAACCACCCACCAGGTTTTGGAACTGGTCGCTATTCGGCAGTACAGCTGAATCCTCCTTCTTTTGCTGGTAACCAGGGTCCACGGAATCTTTGAGCCTTTCGGATCCGACTGGCCGAATCGAGCAGCTAACTTGGTGATGTACGCCTGCTGATTGATAAGATATCCGTCGTTATATTTAGTTACCTTGATCCCGACGAAGTGCTTGATGTCGCCCAACACTGACAGCTTGAAGCATCGAAATTTGCATCTCGGCTGATAATTACCTTCAGTGTTGACCAGTCCAAGAAGCGGTATGCTTTGTGGTCCAACGAATAACCCACAAACGTTAGCTTCTTCGATGCCGGCTCAACTTCTTCCTCTTCTGCTTGACGATTTGAACGTGCGCAGCGCTGCCAAAGACCTTTAGATGTATTACGTCCGGCTTCCTTCCATGCCAGAGCTCGAAAGGCGTTATAGGGGCCGACTTCGACAGTAGAATGTTCAGCAAATAAACGGCAGTGCTTACCGCCTCAGCCCAGTAGTTTGGCTTCGAACCACATGCACCGGCTCATCTCGATCAGGTACCAGTTCTTCCTTTCTGCGACGTCATTCTGCTGAGGAGAGTAACTTGCGGTAAACTGTGCTTGAATGCCTTCTTGTTTGTAGAACTTCCTCAGCTCGTTTCCCGTATATTCGCCACCTTGGTCGCTTCTAACTACTTTCGGCGGCCGTCCAAACTGCGTCTTCATCATGGCCACGTACTCTATTATCTTCTCGGGAACCTTATCCTTCTTTCGCAATAGATACAGGACACAGAATCTGCTGTAGTCGTCGATGACGGTCATGAAATAGCGATAACCGGACACCGACACGTTCTCCACAGGACCGCAAACATCGGTGTACACAAGATCGAGGACTGCCAGGACTTCCTCTCCACCGACTTCGGGAACGGTTTCCTGCTCATTTTCGCCTCCTGGCAGCAATCGCTACGCACTCCGCAATCGTACATCTTCAGTCCGGCCACCAGATTCTTCTGCATCATCTCACCGAGAGCGTTAAGGTCACGATGTCCTCTTGCCGCCATCAACACTTCCTTCTTTGTTCGTACCTTGTAGAGTCCACCAGTCTTGACTGCGGCCGCTGCTATTTGGCCACCAACGAGAATCCGGCACCCTACTTCGTTGAACATCACCTCGGCTCCTTTTTCCACCAGCTTCGGTACAGACAACAGGTTGATCTCCAAACTTGGTACAAACAGCACATTGCTAAGGGTAACCGTGGTCGTTTTTCCGTTGTCATGGTAACAAAACAACCGTCCAGAACCGACACCTTCCACCTTTGCGATTTTTCCATCGGCCAGGCTGACCGATTTCACGGAGCATTCGTCGATTTCGTTGAAAAATTCTCGCTCGCCGCACATGTGCCGGGAAGCTCCCGCGTCCACAATCCACTCACCAGAATCAGCTTGCGCTCCAGCCATCAGAGCGAACGTAACGGATTCCTCTTCACTGCGACCAGCTTTTGCTTTCGGCGATCGACCTTTTTTGCTTCCGTCTCCTTGGCGTACAGTTTGCATTCCTTCTGCTTGTGGCTTTTCTTGCAGAAATGGCACACCAACGGCTTTTTCTTCTTCGCAAAATTTGCCTTTATCGCTGAGTCCGACGGTCCACGATCACGTTTCGCCACTTTGTCCAACAGCTTACCTTTGACCAACTCCAATTTCAGCTCATCGTCGGAACGGCTCTCCAGGGCCGTCGTGACCGTATCGAAAGAATCAGGGAGGCTCCTAAGTACCAGCGCCACCGCCAGTGGTTCGCCTAGGTCCAGTTCAGCGCACGACAGCTTCGCAAATAGTTCTTCCAATTCGAACAAATGGCTGTGCATGTCGTCCCCGTCCTGGTATGTTTTGTTGCAGATCCTCTTCAGAACCGCAACTTTCGAGCAGAGGGACGTCTTCTCGTGGTGCTTCTTGAGGTTCTCCCAAGCTTCCTTGGCCGTCTTCGTGTCGCGTAACAGGGCATGTTGCTGATCCTCAACGAGCAGCGCAATCGTCGCTATCGTTTTGCGGTCTCCGCCCTTCCATGCGTCCGTCAACGGTATCGGAGCTTGATTCTCGATGTACTTCCACATGTACTTCCACATGTACTTCGATGTACTTCCACATATTCGAGTCAGCAGCATTTCCGCCTTAAATTTCCACACCGAGTAGTTGGAACTGTTCAGCTGCACGATCGAAACCTTGCTTCCTTCCATGGCGTTTCCAGAAACTTCCGTCAGCAGAGAAAAAAAAATCATCGTTCTTCAAACAACTTCAAGCGTTGCTAGGCTACGGTTATCTGGGCCCATAACCTATTGGGGATTTGAAGAGCAAGTAAAGTTCGACTGAACTGATTAGCGATTGACTAAAGGCTAAATTTATTTGCATGTATCAATCATTACAATTATTCATAGGTTGCTTCGATTCGGAACCTTTAACATAGACAGGATCCATGGTGCGAACGTTTACAGGTAATCATACTATCTACCAGAGCTGCGGCTACACACGCGAGCTGGGAACAGTATTTATGGTGATGAGCGAAACGCAGAGACGCGTGATCGGTTGGTGGCCGATCGACGAAAGAATGTGCAGGTTGAGGATCAAGAGCCGATTTTTCAGCATAATCAACGTGCACAGCCCTCACTCCGGAAGCACTGATGATGACAAGGACTCATTCTAGAACTCTTTGGTATCTGGAGAACAAATCCCAGTACGGTAGTACAATTCATTCGAAGTGTAATACCGTGCTGGGATAATGCTCTAAGTCAAGCGTTGACGACCACTGCTAACAATAGTGGTACGTCACCTGGACAGAGCTAAATGAAAGGGGATATATCACAATCGATCTAAAAAATGGTCGCAGTGATGAAAATACCCGACAAGGAATAAAAAAAAACTATTTTTTTGTTTCCTTGCTTCTTGTACCTGCCCAGCCAGCTATTGGTCAACCATCTGCGCCTAGCTCCAGAAATGGGCTTCTTCTTCTTCTTTAGCATTTGAATAACAGATGACCACTTCCGGCCACTGAAATGGACTCACAATTCGGATACAGACATTCAATCAACTCTCGTATAAAGGTAGCAACTAAAATCAAAGTCTTTTATTGTCTGAAAATTCCTTGCAACAAAATTCATTCCAGAAGAATCGAATTCCGATCCACACGCCATTCGCTGTTCAACCTTCAAATGGCTGCTTGAAGTTTGAACACTTTCCGGCAGAGTCGGATTTTATTGATTCCATCGACTTTAATCCTTCCGGGGATAATTCTCAGGTTCAGTAAACAAAACTTACCGAATGCGTTGTACAGGTTTCCTTATGACTACAATTACAGTATTATTATATTCCTTTCTAAAGCAAATCCTACAAACATTCATGACTCAATTGTCAGCTAAGCTAAACTATCAGTTTGGCTAAATATAGAATACTCTCTATAGCTTAATTCTATAAAAGCTTAATCGTCTAAACATTCAATTGGATCATCTTCTGTAAACAATAAACACAGATGGCTTTCCTAATCCCAAACAGTTAACATGATTGTTTCTAGACAATAAATCCTAGCAATAAATATCAACTCGTTGCATCATCTAATAGATTCTCTCCTTTTGTCAGAATAACGAATGCGTAAAACTATGAACTTAGATCGAGCGAGGTATTGAATCTGAGGAATAGTCCAACCAATCCACCACATATGGCTGTTTGTGGTAGTTTGGGGCAGTAACATATATCGATTAAAATTCTGATAAAAACATATAACGAACAAACGGCAATTGGCATTGGATTCTAGAAAATAGGAAGTCCTTGAACGAATAGATAAGAAACTAAGGTAAATAGAATCAAACAAGCCACTCCGTGGCCAGAGGAAACGATAGCTTTTTCGTCCTGAACTCTGAATACAATGCATTATAGTTACCGTTACCACCGTAGTTGTAGCTAGAATAGTAAGTACTATCAATATCACTAGGCTTCTTGCAGTAGCTTGCACCATCGACATGTAACATTTGACCGACTCTAAGCTTATCTTCATAGTTATCATTATCAGTACCACTAGGTGAACGACATATGCTATGATTATGCTCGCTAGAACCAATGCGGAGATTAGCGGTATTGTAGTAGTTGTTGTAGTTTGGGGAACAGCTACAGTTCGTTGGTGAATCGATACGATTAAAGCAATGATAGCAGCAGTAGCAACACAAGCCACCGCTGCAGCAACAGTGACTCGGTTGACGATCGCTCGAGCAATCATGTCAGACGGCAGTCCCTGAGTAGATCTGTCCGGGCACAGCCGTCGGTATCAGCGGTTCGGGTTTGAATGTTTGCCGCAGGCGCTATAAGTGAAGTTTTCGATTGTTATCGGTATTGTTTGGTAGGACGAAATACTTACACTTCTACACCCACCGTCACTGATCATGAATTTGTAGATTACGTATAGTGGGATACACAGAACCGATGACAAGGTCAGAACCCAGCCGGCCGCTACGCTCCATTCCGGATATTTGTACTCTCCCTCCAGCATGGCTTCGTAACCCAAAAGCGAGAATATCAGGATGCACTGAAAAAAAAAAAACAACGATTGAATCAGTTAAATCCATCTAGCAAAACCAGTTCCCAGTAACTTACGAAGAGGAACGTTGGACTGATGTACTTCCAACAGATGCGCCAGAAGAGCGACGGTTTCTTTCCCAACATTTGCTCGATGTCGGCGGAGAAGTTTTCAACGCCGTAGAACCAGAACACGCCAGCAGCTTCGACGAACACGACAAATAGGATCGCCAGGCCTGGACCGTAGACGTTTAGGAAGTTTACTAGGTAGACGCCACCCTGCGAAAGAAATTTAAAAAAGAAGAATATAGACACAATCAAACATACATTTAGGTCTTAATAATGGAAAAACAATTCAAAGATCTAAAAAATTCCATTCGTTTATTCATTTATAAAAATAAAAATTCACTCAAACTGTGCTGAAAACGATGCAAAAATATTCGATATTGTCAAGAAAATTGTGCGCCTCCATAACGAAGTAGAATGATTGTTTCTCAATTATATATAGATAAACTATAGATAAACTGGTTATTAAAACTGCACTGTAAAAAAATATACGTTGCAAAAAAATAAAAAATTATAGGGTATGTGTCCTATGACTCTGTTCGCTCCCCAGTCACGAAGGGGTTTCTGTGAAAGGGATCTAACCAGATCTGCCTACTCTGTACCGAAATAGGAGCCCTCGTTAAACGGCCGAGGCTCCACTTCTCTCCACCACCCATCTACTCACGAGCGAGCGGGAGCTCACACACATCCACAGTACCCGATCGACGGGTCCATCAGGCTGATAAGATCAGCACACAGCCATAGTGCACTCGAGACCACACCGCGGTCAATATGCGGACCTTCATTACGGTCATATACAATTTTTAATATATTCTGTGTAAGAGTTTATGTTAAATAAATAGTTCGTAGTTTTACGTGTTTTCTGTGTGTAAATAAGTCGTGTGTTTAAGTAGTTCTCGACGTGCATTTGTGATTCTGTTCGGTGAAAAGGACTTCCCGAAACAATAAAAGGAGAATCTAAAAAGAACAACTATTGCCTCCCGCCCAAGTGTACGAAAGGATATCTGTTGTTGCTGGCTCGCCGTTGGCTACGCTGATCGCCATCTCATGGTCCACCGCTCCGCTCTGAGGTATTCATCATGGTCCTTCGAACCGGATAGATGTCGAATGGTACCCGTCTACCCAGCAAAGATTCTTTCCCGCTAATCCGCGGATCAAATGGTGACGGCGCCATCATAGCTGCTTGGAGACAATAAATCAAGTCAAGGCATTGTTAATACTTCACATAGGTGAGTGAGGTTCCATTTCCTTACCCTTTCATCGTTTGTTCTACCGGATGTTTTTTATATGTGCTGCGGACATTAACTTCGGAATTCTACAATCGTCGCATCGAATACTGGACCGATTTGAGAGGATTTGGTCTGACGAAGACAAACGCTAGGCACCGTTCATCTGATATTACGCCATCATACCACATAAGTGCATACTGGAGAGGCCTTCCGTCAAGAAGAAATCACCATCCTGAATCCGCCATTGACGTCTGTTTCAACTGCACGTAGGCGAATAATTCCAGCCGACTATCTGACGTCATCGAACATTTCTGCAGCACGTTTTACGGAGAAACTTTTTCCGGTTAGCCGTAAATTTAAAAAATACAAGGCACTCTATTTTCCTTAATCAGGATTCCTCAACCATTGATCATCATGTCATCAGCCGAAAGGAAGCTACGCGGGCTCAAGAACCGGAAACGAGCCGTCATCAAGTCCATCTCGGAGATCTCCAGCTTCACCATCAACCCGAGACGACCCGAACTGGAGGTTCCAGTGCGATTGGAGAATTTAGTGAGGCTATGGAGTGAGTATAACACGGTGCAGACAGAACTCGAATCAATTGAAGAGAATGAGAAAGTATTGGATGCGTACGACAAAGAGAGGCTGGATATCGAGCGAATGTATTATCGAGTCAAAGGTACGCTTCTTCAATATAATCGCCCATTCAACACTCAAGCCCCTCAATCAAGGCCTCAGGACCCCTCCACCAACCTCACATCAAACTACCGGATGTAAAACTTCCAGTCTTCAGTGGGGACTATGAAGGCTGGATGAATTTCCACGACCTTTTTATATCGTTGGTACATTCTTCGCCAAATTTGTCCACGATTCAAAAATTTTATTACCTACGTTCATCTTTGTCTGGGGAAGCCCTTAAACTCATACAGACAATCCCCATCAGTAATGAGCAGTACCATGTCGCGTGGCAAACACTGTCCAAACTATTTCCAAAACCCCGTTTGAAAAGGACATACGTCCAGTCCTTGTTTGACTTTCCCTCTCTGAAACGTAAGACAGCCTCCGAACTTCACACACTCATTGAGAAGTTTCGAAACACTGTCAAGGTGCTGAAACAGTTGGGTGAACGCACCGAACACTGGGAAGTGCTACTCATTCACATTCTCAGTACTCGCTTAGACAATGTGACAAGACGTGATTGGGAGGAACATGCTAAAGCGAACCAGATAGTGAAATTTGACCAGCTTATTGAATTTCTGCAACGGAGGGTTAATGTTTTGCAAACCATGAGTAAGGGAAATGCCGAAACTCAACATCTTCCTTTCCCCAAGAAGCCCGCCCGTTCCGGTCCGCCAATCATGGAACAGTACCCTTCGTTTTCTCAAATGCCGGTTGGCGAAAAGGAGCAATTATTGCGACGCAACCAACTCTGTCATAACTGTTTGCGACCAGGACATATGGCGAAAAATTGTTCTTCGGAGAGTTGTCGTAAGTGTCAAGGCCGACACCACACACAGCTATGCATGCAGAGATCTCACACCAACAACACACCCGCTTCAGTCGCTCAAGCTGGTCAGCCAAGCACTCAGCCCGATCCACCCAGACAGCCGAACTCCACAGAAACCCCATCGTTGTCAACCCCCGCTGCTCACACCGGTATCACCAGCTGTACTGCACAGGAAGGAAGAAGAATTCTCGTAGACGACGTTGGTAATGAGCATCTGGTTCGGGCTCTTCTCGATTAAGGTAGCGAATGCTGTTTTGCAACCGAACGAGTGAATCAACGAATGAAAGTTCACCGTGCCAGAGCTGATCTTCCAATCGCTGGTATAGGGCAATCGTCCACTAAGGTGCGGTTCAAATTTCGATCCACTGTGAAATCTCGCATCTCCGATTACACGAATGAGGTCGAACTGTTGATTCTCCCGAAGGTTACTGTTGATTTGCCGTCCATCTCAGTCGATGCGTCGTCGTGGTCGCTGCCGACTGGAATACTTTTAGCTGACCTAGCTTTCTATGAGTCCAGCCCAATTGACGTTGTTCTAGGAGCAGAGCTATTTTTCGAACTATTCAGCGTAGCGGGACGCATCATACTGGGTAATACTCTGCCGTGCCTGACCAATTCCGTCTTTTGTTGGATCGTTTCGGGAAAGGTCGACCAACAGCAAGAACGACGTACAATAACATGCAATTTGGCAACAACGACAGATCTTCATAGTGACATCGAACGTTTTTGGACCATTGTGGAGGATTCAGCGCCAGCCTACTCACCACAGGAGGTATTGTGCGAAAGGCACTTCTATGAAAACATTACCCGGGGAGAAGATGGCCGTTATTCTGTTCTGCCACTGAAGGACGACGTCGTTAGCAAGCTAGGTGACAATCGCCGCACAGCCTTTGACCGATTTCGCATGATCGAAGCACGATTAAGCCGTAACTTACAGTTGACGGAGGATTATTACAAATTCATTCAGGAGAACCTAACTCTAGGGCACATGGAGCGTGTAGAACCGGAAAATTCGTCTCCACCAACCATCTTCCTCCCCCACCACCCAGTTATTCGAAAGGAGAGCAGCACTACAAAGGTGCGCGTCGTATTTGAAGCTTCGTGTAAAAGTGCCACTGGATTTTCCCTTAATGACGCTATGTTAGTTGGTCCGGTCATACAAGAATACCTCCGCTCCATACTAATGCGGTCTCGATTGCATCATGTGGTATTAGTAACAGATGTCGTTAAAATGTACCGCCAAATTCGCTTGCATTCTTCTGATACTCCGCTGCACCGTATATTTTTTCGGTTTTCTCCGTCGGAACCTATTACCGTGCATGAATTGAAAATGGTTACCTATGGCACTGGGTCAGCACCATTTTTAGCTACCCGTGTCATCAAAAAACTTGCTGAAGACGAAGTCGAAAACTACCCCGTCGCAGCAAAGGCCACCTTCAAGGATTTTTATGTGGATGATTTTTATTCGGGCACTGACACAATTGAGGAAGCCGTGGAATTACGTCAGCAAATGGATGCCGGCATATGCCATGTTCTCATCAGCAGGAATGAAGCTTCGAAAGTGGGCGAGCAACTGTCCTGCCGCATTGGAAGGCGTTTTGGAGGCTGACCGAGCCCTTCAATCGTCGATAGATCTTAACAAAGATCAATCGATCAAAACTCTCGGCCTACATTGCAAGCCCAGCACCGATAAACTAAAATACGTCATACGTGAGGAACAGCTCTATATTCCTAACCCCATCACCAAACGGGCGACGCTCTATCGAATCGCCAAGCTCTTCGATCCATTGTGTTTGGTTGGTCCTGTGGTACTGGTTGCAAATATCTTTATGCAGGCATTGTGGACGCTGAAGGAAGACGATGGAAAACCGTGGAATTGGGATCGTGAGCTACCCGAGCGGATGGTAGATCGTTGGAACTCATACCGATCTCAGCTCTCTTTATTGAACGACCTTCGGATGATCGTTTCATTTCGCTTTTAAACCCGATGTCATTGGAGTTGCATTTATTATCTGACGCATCACAAGATGCTTACGGCTGCTGCTGCTACATTCGGTCAGTGAACTCATCAGGTGAAACAAAGGGCGTTCTGCTGACGTCACGCACAAAGGTGGCACCACTCATGCAACAAACCAGTCCAAATTTGGAGTTATGCGGCGCACTTATGGCCGCGGCACTATACAATTACAGTTCACGACAATTAGATCCATGAGAATTTGGGTATATCAACATTACATCGCTCGAGAGTTTGCGTCTGATAAAATGTTTTGAAATTGGAAATATCTTCCCAACCTCATGGGATCCCAGTAGTGAACAGCAATTTTTGTTGGAACCAAAGATGTGAAGAGAAAGTATCGATAGGCAAAACTGAAAATATATTTTCGTTAAATAGCTTTCACGCGTTTCGTAAACATGAATTTTGCGCATAGAACATTAATTACGAATGTATCTTCATAATAAGTACAAATCAGTTTCGTTGCAGAAAACGATGCAAAAATATTCGATATTGTCAAGAAAATTGTGCGCCTCCATAACGAAGTAGAATGATTGTTTCTCTTATATATAGATAAACTATAGATAAACTGGTTATTAAAACTGCACTGTAAAAAAATATACGTTGCAAAAAAATAAAAAATTAAAGGGTATGTGTCCTATGACTCTGTTCGCTTGACAACCAAACAGAGCTAAGAGGGCGTGGCGATATGTTGCAACTTTACACCTCTAATGAGTAACTTTTTATAGCTGTGTTTTTACTTTTTACAAGCGGTGCATGCTATCCCATTAATGTGGTGCATAATATACCAGTGCACTATGGTACATGTATGGACAAATTTTCGCGACAAAAATCGATAACTCGAAAACCATTATCTTTTTTTTATGAAAATTTTTATATTTTTATATTAATCCATCCCTTTTTTAATAAAAAAAAATATCACAGACAAACAGACATAACATATCGAACATTTGACACTACAAATCATCGTCACTAGCACACCTGCGCCTTCTGTGCAGCACACTGTGATGGATGATTAAGCTGAATAGATGGCGGTAGTGTGTTAACATTAAACGTAAGAAAATCGAGTATACGCGCTATCTGTGGCGATATTACCAACTAAGAAACATGATGGATGTTCAATGCGTAATCGATGAGAAAAGAAACTTGCAAGTGTTATGCATTTGTGTCTGTGTTAACACATTCACATTTGTTTATTTACATTTATTTACATCATTTTTATGTACATTTTCCTAATTATATTTATGTATATTACAAATGCAAAGTTTCATTAAATTAAAATATCTACAATTCTGTACAAGCGAAATAACCCTCTAAATCATATGAATAAAAAGTTGAAAATTTTATCATCAGTATAAAAGGACCAACCTAGTCACAACCCAAATCAAAAGATAGATCTTATTTTTTAAATTAAATCTCCAGAAGACATCATCTGTCTAAAGTTAATGGCTTTTTGAGTTATCGATTTTTGTCGCAAAATTTGTTCATTCGTACCATAGTGCAGTGTTGTGGTGCGTTTTAACCCAATTTTAGGGTGCATATTGAGCAATAAAACGGGCGTTTTACCCAGAAGTCGTCTTGGCATCATATTGGAAAAGGTTTAAAATATCATGAAAAACCATCGTTTAGAATTAAAATCACATTTGATCTACAACGAAAACATCGTAATGCACCATACTCAATAACTTATTCCTATATTTCCGCTTCAATTACCTAGAAATTCACGATATTGCTTAAACGGTGCGTTTTGTACCTTCCTCCCCTACCCGATCGACGGGTCCATCAGGCTGATAAGATCAGCACACAGCCATAGTGCACTCGAGACCACACCGCGGTCAATATGCGGACCTTCATTACGGTCATATACAATTTTTAATATATTCTGTGTAAGAGTTTATGTTAAATAAATAGTTCGTAGTTTTACGTGTTTTCTGTGTGTGAATAAATCGTGTGTTTAAGTAGTTCTCGACGTGCGTTTGTGATTCTGTTCGGTGAAAAAGACTATTCCCGAAACAATAAAAGGAGAACCTAAAAAGAACAACTATTGCCTCCCGCCCAAGTGTACGAAAGGATATCTGTTGTTGCTGGCTCGCCGTTGGCTACGCTGATCGCCATCTCATGGTCCACCGCTCCGCTCTGAGGTATTCATCATGGTCCTTCGAACCGGATAGATGTCGAATGGTACCCGTCTACCCAGCAAAGATTCTTTCCCGCTAATCCGCGGATCAAATGGTGACGGCGCCATCATAGCTGCTTGGAGACAATAAATCAAGTCAAGGCATTGTTAATGCTTCACATAGGTGAGTGAGGTTCCATTTCCTTACCCTTTCATCGTTTGTTCTACCGGATGTTTTTTATATGTGCTGCGGACATTAACTTCGGAATTCTACAATCGTCGCATCGAATACTGGACCGATTTGAGAGGATTTGGTCTGACGAAGACAAACGCTAGGCACCGTTCATCTGATATTACGCCATCATACCACATAAGTGCATACTGGAGAGGCCTTCCGTCAAGAAGAAATCACCATCCTGAATCCGCCATTGACGTCTGTTTCAACTGCACGTAGGCGAATAATTCCAGCCGACTATCTGACGTCATCGAACATTTCTGCAGCACGTTTTACGGAGAAACTTTTTCCGGTTAGCCGTGAATTTAAAAAATACAAGGCACTCTATTTTCCTTAATCAGGATTCCTCAACCATTGATCATCATGTCATCAGCCGAAAGGAAGCTACGCGGGCTCAAGAACCGGAAACGAGCCGTCATCAAGTCCATCTCGGAGATCTCCAGCTTCACCATCAACCCGAGACGAACTGGAGGTTCCAGTGCGATTGGAGAATTTAGTGAGGCTATGGAGTGAGTATAACACGGTGCAGACAGAACTCGAATCAATTGAAGAGAATGAGAAAGTATTGGATGCGTACGACAAAGAGAGGCTGGATATCGAGCGAATGTATTATCGAGTCAAAGGTACGCTTCTTCAATATAATCGCCCATTCAACACTCAAGCCCCTCAATCAAGGCCTCAGGACCCCTCCACCAACCTCACATCAAACTACCGGATGTAAAACTTCCAGTCTTCAGTGGGGACTATGAAGGCTGGATGAATTTCCACGACCTTTTTATATCGTTGGTACATTCTTCGCCAAATTTGTCCACGATTCAAAAATTTTATTACCTACGTACATCTTTGTCTGGGGAAGCCCTTAAACTCATACAGACAATCCCCATCAGTAATGAGCAGTACCATGTCGCGTGGCAAACACTGTCCAAACTATTTCCAAAACCCCGTTTGAAAAGGACATACGTCCAGTCCTTGTTTGACTTTCCCTCTCTGAAACGTAAGACAGCCTCCGAACTTCACACATTCATTGAGAAGTTTCGAAACACTGTCAAGGTGCTGAAACAGTTGGGTGAACGCACCGAACACTGGGAAGTGCTACTCATTCACATTCTCAGTACTCGCTTAGACAATGTGACAAGACGTGATTGGGAGGAACATGCTAAAGCGAACCAGATAGTGAAATTTGACCAGCTTATTGAATTTCTGCAACGGAGGGTTAATGTTTTGCAAACCATGAGTAAGGGAAATGCCGAAACTCAACATCTTCCTTTCCCCAAGAAGCCCGTCCGTTCCGGTCCGCCAATCATGGAACAGTACCCTTCGTTTTCTCAAATGCCGGTTGGCGAAAAGGAGCAATTATTGCGACGCAACCAACTCTGTCATAACTGTTTGCGACCAGGACATATGGCGAAAAATTGTTCTTCGGAGAGTTGTCGTAAGTGTCAAGGCCGACACCACACACAGCTATGCATGCAGAGATCTCACACCAACAACACACCCGCTTCAGTCGCTCAAGCTGGTCAGCCAAGCACTCAGCCCGATCCACCCAGACAGCCGAACTCCACAGAAACCCCATCGTTGTCAACCCCCGCTGCTCACACCGGTATCACCAGCTGTACTGCACAGGAAGGAAGAAGAATTCTCGTAGACGACGTTGGTAATGAGCATCTGGTTCGGGCTCTTCTCGATTAAGGTAGCGAATGCTGTTTTGCAACCGAACGAGTGAATCAACGAATGAAAGTTCACCGTGCCAGAGCTGATCTTCCAATCGCTGGTATAGGGCAATCGTCCACTAAGGTGCGGTTCAAATTTCGATCCACTGTGAAATCTCGCATCTCCGATTACACGAATGAGGTCGAACTGTTGATTCTCCCGAAGGTTACAGTTGATTTGCCGTCCATCTCAGTCGATGCGTCGTCGTGGTCGCTGCCGACTGGAATACTTTTAGCTGACCTAGCTTTCTATGAGTCCAGCCCAATTGACGTTGTTCTAGGAGCAGAGCTATTTTTCGAACTATTCAGCGTAGCGGGACGCATCATACTGGGCAGGCACGGCAGAGTATTGCCTGACCAATTCCGTCTTTTGTTGGATCGTTTCGGGAAAGGTCGACCAACAGCAAGAACGACGTACAATAACATGCAATTTGGCAACAACGACAGATCTTCATAGTGACATCGAACGTTTTTGGACCATTGTGGAGGATTCAGCGCCAGCCTACTCACCACAGGAGGTATTGTGCGAAAGGCACTTCTATGAAAACATTACCCGGGGAGAAGATGGCCGTTATTCTGTTCTGCCACTGAAGGACGACGTCGTTAGCAAGCTAGGTGACAATCGCCGCACAGCCTTTGACCGATTTCGCATGATCGAAGCACGATTAAGCCGTAACTTACAGTTGACGGAGGATTATTACAAATTCATGCAGGAGAACCTAACTCTAGGGCACATGGAGCGTGTAGAACCGGAAAATTCGTCTCCACCAACCATCTTCCTCCCCCACCACCCAGTTATTCGAAAGGAGAGCAGCACTACAAAGGTGCGCGTCGTATTTGAAGCTTCGTGTAAAGTGCCACTGGATTTTCCCTAATGACGCTATGTTAGTTGGTCGGTCTACAAGAATACCTCCGCTCATACTAATGCGGTCTCGATTGCATCATGTGGTATTAGTAACAGATGTCGTTAAAATGTACCGCCAAATTCGCTTGCATTCTTCTGATACTCCGCTGCACCGTATATTTTTTCGGTTTTCTCCGTCGGAACCTATTACCGTGCATGAATTGAAAATGGTTACCTATGGCACTGGGTCAGCACCATTTTTAGCTACCCGTGTCATCAAAAAACTTGCTGAAGACGAAGTCGAAAACTACCCCGTCGCAGCAAAGGCCACCTTCAAGGATTTTTATGTGGATGATTTTTATTCGGGCACTGACACAATTGAGGAAGCCGTGGAATTACGTCAGCAAATGGATGCCGGCATATGCCATGTTCTCATCAGCAGGAATGAAGCTTCGAAAGTGGGCGAGCAACTGTCCTGCCGCATTGGAAGGCGTTTTGGAGGCTGACCGAGCCCTGCAATCGTCGATAGATCTTAACAGGGATCAATCGATCAAAACTCTCGGCCTACATTGCAAGCCCAGCACCGATAAACTAAAATACGTCATACGTGAGGAGCAGCTCGATATTCCTAACCCCATCACCAAACGGGCGACGCTCTATCGAATCGCCAAGCTCTTCGATCCATTGTGTTTGGTTGGTCCTGTGGTACTGGTTGCAAATATCTTTATGCAGGCTTTGTGGACGCTGAAGGAAGACGATGGAAAACCGTGGAATTGGGATCGTGAGCTACCCGAGCGGATGGTAGATCGTTGGAACTCATACCGATCTCAGCTCTCTTTATTGAACGACCTTCGGATGATCGTTTCATTTCGCTTTTAAACCCGATGTCATTGGAGTTGCATTTATTATCTGACGCATCACAAGATGCTTACGGCTGCTGCTGCTACATTCGGTCAGTGAACTCATCAGGTGAAACAAAGGGCGTTCTGCTGACGTCACGCACAAAGGTGGCACCACTCATGCAACAAACCAGTCCAAATTTGGAGTTATGCGGCGCACTTATGGCCGCGGCACTATACAATTACAGTTCACGACAATTAGATCCATGAGAATTTGGGTATATCAACATTACATCGCTCGAGAGTTTGCGTCTGATAAAATGTTTTGAAATTGGAAATATCTTCCCAACCTCATGGGATCCCAGTAGTGAACAGCAATTTTTGTTGGAACCAAAGATGTGAAGAGAAAGTATCGATAGGCAAAACTGAAAATATATTTTCGTTAAATAGCTTTCACGCGTTTCGTAAACATGAATTTTGCGCATAGAACATTAATTACGAATGTATCTTCATAATAAGTACAAATCAGTTTCGTTGCAGAGAACAACGAATAGATTTGTTAGTTCTACCTTCGATTTCGTAATCTATATAAATAAAAATGAGTTGGGGTTTCCTTTTTCACGATTTAACTCGCGAGCGGAAGAACCGATCGGCGTGAAATTTTGTATGCAGAGATTTTTGGGGCCGGAGAATTTTCTTATGATGGTTAGAGACCCCTCCCTTCACTGAAAAGGGGGGCCCCCATACAAATGAAACACAAATTTCTACACAACTCGAAAACTAATCAAGCAAACGAAACCAAATTTAGCGTGTGTGAGTTTTTGAAGGCAAAAAAAGTGTTTATGGTAGCTTGACAACCCTCCCCGTCATAAAAGAGGGGGCTCCCATACAAATAAAACACAATATTCTGCATAACTCGGGAACTAATCAAGCAAACGGAACGAAATTTAGCATGTGGTGGTTTTTTAAGACGAAAAATGTTTCTATGTTGTTTTGAGACCCCTTCCCATCCTAAAAGGGGGGGGGGGCTCCGATACAAATGAAATACACTATTCTGCATGACTCGAGAACTAATCAAGCAAATGGAACCAAATTTAGTATGTGGTGGTTTTTGAAGACAAAAAATTATTCTATGTTGATTTGAAACCCCTCCTCTTTCTTAAAGGGGGGGAACATATTCAAATGAAACGCAAATCCTTGCATAACTCGAGAACTAATAAGAGAAATGGAACCAAATTTCGCATGTGAAGGTTTTTGAAGGAGGGAAATGTTTCTATGGTGATTTAAGACTCTTCCGTCATATAAAGAGAAAGGAGGGGGTTGCTCTCAAACAAATGGAACCCAAATTTCTGCATAACTTGAGAAATAATCAAGCAAATGGAACCAAATTTGGAATGGACGCGTTTTTTAAGGCATGAAATGTTTTTATGGTGGTTCCCTCTAAAAAGGGGGGCTCTCATACAAATGAAACACAACTTTCAACCATACATGAGAATTGGAACCAAAATTTGTATGGGTGAGTTTTTGAAGGCAAAAAATATTTTTATGGTAATTTGAGACCTCTCCTCACTCTAAAAAGGGGGGCTACCATACATACGAAACACAAATTTAAACCAAACATGAGAACTATCCCTACCGCTATGCAAATTTGTATGCAGGGGTTTTTGGGTCCGGGAAAGGATCTTTATATAGTTCGACACCCCTCCCGCCTTTAGAAAGGGGGGCTCCCATGCAAATGAAAAACTATTTTCTGCATAACTCATGAACTAATCAAACAAATGGAACCAAATATGGCATGTGGAGGTTTTGTAGGCAAGAAATGTTTCTACGGTGGTTTGAGACCCCCCTCCTCTTTGAAAGAAGGGGCTCTCATACAAATGAACCACGAATTTGAGCCAAACATGAGAATTATCCCAACAGATATGACTATTTTTATGCAGGAATTTTTGGAGTCGAGAAAGGTTCTTATGATGTTTCGAGACCCCTCCCGCATCTGGAAGGGGTGCTCCCACACCAATAAAACACGAATTCCTGCATAACTCGAGAACTAATCAAACAAGTGGAACCAAATTTTGGATGTGGAGGTTTTCGGAACCAGGAAATTTTTCTATGGAGGTTTGAGACTCCCCCCCTCTCTGGAAGGGGTGAGCTCTCATGAAAATTAGACACAAATGTCAACCAAACATGAGAATCATACCTACTATTATGGAAACTTATATGTAGGGGTTGTTGAGGCCAGAGAAGGTTCTTATGATGCTTCGAAGCTCTTCCCCGCCTGGAAGGGGAGGAATTGCATACAAATGAAACACAAATTTCTGCAAAGCTCGATTTCTCGAGTTCTACAAATGGAACCAACTTAGGTATGTGGGAGTTTTTGGGCAGGATTTTTTTTTCTTTGGTGGTTCGCCTTCCCGCTGGAGAAGGAAAAGGAGGGCTCTCAAACCAATTAAACAGACATTTGAACCAAACATGAGAATTATCCATGCAACTAAAACACAAAATGTGTATTTCTCGGATAAGAAGCATATACTGATAAAAGTTTGAACTCCTTTTTAGTCAAGAATTGGTTGAGTTACTCTCAGTGCTGCATTATGCACAAGAAGTTAATCTTAGGTTATGCAAGAGAAAATTTCGTACAAACTGATAGGATACGGCTTCGTTTGTTTTTGAAATGATTCTACGCAGAAAGCAAAACCGGTCGAAACTACCGGTCCAAGGGTTAAATTAATAACACAATCCTTTTTTTTTTGTATAAAGCAAACAAAAATATTTTAACCAGATTCATTCGGAACAAAAACCATAAACGCGCCAGTGCTATAAAATTTTCATTCATTTAGTCACATGCGTTGCAAAGCTCGCACCGGGTTCAGCTAGTATAAACTAAAACTAATTTTCAATGCAGGTTATGAAATTGAATAGATGTAGTTTGAAATTGAACTTTGGGCTTTTGTTAAGCAGCCCGTCCTACTATATCTTATTTAGATCGTATCTCAAATATACAAGAAACAAGTGGAATAAAAATGCTCTTCTACTTATGATGTTTCTCAATCATTCGTTGCAATTGAACCACTCTTCTGCCTTGTTGATGCATTGATGTCACCCGAGTATTCGCATAGTTAGCAGCGAAAAATATACTCTCCCATCGGTTCGTGCCTTGTTCGCAAAATACTCAAACATGAAGCATCGCCTTTAAAACAAACCGAGCTAATTTAAGCTAACGCATGAAACGGCATCGAGATGAATTACGACCACCAATCTTACACCGAAGATAGGCAATAATCATCCGACACCGCAACATCGAAAGTCCATCAAGGAGTTGAGACCGTTTGGATCCATAGAGTGGAATCCCTTCGCAGTCAGTCCGTCGAACTGGCCTTGCTGATTCTCCACTTTCTCTCGCCCCTCTCAAACACACACTCGAGACCAATCCAAGGAAGATAAAAATACAAAGAAATAAATAAAACTAAAACTCCGCACCGGTGTCTTGTTGCCATGGGAGTTGCAGGAATCAATTCATTTCACCCACCCTCCAAGTCCACCCATCGCACTCCTGGAGAATAATAGGATGCTGCTGCTTGGTTGGATTCCCACGAGAAAAAGCAACCACCACCATCAGCGGCAAAACGATTTGAATTGATAACAGATAATGGGGAAACTAGGGCAACTGTTCAGTAGAGGCAAGTAACCGACGAAGACGACGACCATCTAAGAAAATCTTGGATGCGATGCCATCTGAGGGCAGGACAAACAGAGGGAAAAAAGGGATAAATAATGTTTGCGTTAATTTAATCACTTGTGGCCACTTGATGGGAAGCAACAGTTACGTTTTACGATCGATTTCATGTTTAAATGCATGAGGCGAAGGGAGTGGACACATTGCTCGAATCCGTTTGGTGGTGCTTGATGGTGTGAAAAATCCAACTCACTAAGCGCTTCTGTTGTCCGATGGTGGTGATGAACGGGCACGGTTTTCCGAACAGAAGAGAACGTTTTTTCTTATTTCCTTAGCTCAGCGGTTGGGGGTTAAGTATGTTGAAAGGGAAAACGCGTTTAGTTTTTCCACAGAAATGCTCCATAGATCATTGAAAAACGCTCGATTATTTATTTGTTTACACAGAAAAAAATTATGAATTTTAACTGGCGCGTAAAATTCTCCTTCGTTTAATATCATGCCAAAGGAAGCGTAAACAACGAAATTGTTTGCAATCTTTCATACAAAAGACTAGATTGAGGCGTTATCTGGCTTAAGTTTACATGAAATATCCCATTAATTTCTGCCAAATCTAGCGTTCCCTTTATGTGCATTAGAAATCGCAGAACATTACATGTTATTTTCAAACTATGTAGGGGAACAAGTTTGAAACTGGTCGATTTTATTCATTTATTGATCAAAAATTACACAGTTCATAAAAGTAGTGTACATTCGAAACGCGAAAATAAACGAATAGTAAACGCTGCGTGATCGCTGAATTATTCTTCACGGGCAAGAACAATAGGACCCGGACATCCTCATTTGAGTGCTGCTACAATCACCTCTTTGTGATCATCGTTTCTGGTGGATGACGTGACGGATTTGAAGCTACGTCGACGTTTCCAGACGGAATTTGACGGATTTGTGGTTCAGGGTAAGTACTGAGGGCAGGTTTGCCTGTCACTAACCAAGGCGATGCAGACAGACGGAACCTCGACCTGCGATTAAAAAGCCTGGATGAAATCTCGGAGAAATTTGGCGACTTACGGATGCGGATCGAGTTACTGACGGATGATGCTGGAGATCATAGGCGTAGCCAGAGGAGGGCAGAGGGGGGCCGTTGCCCCCCCCCCCTAACTTTTGAATCCATGTATAGAATTTGTGACAAGATGTAGCAAAAAAGTTCAAAACATAGACAACCATGAGATTTTTTTTTTAAAAGTAAAGACTAAATTTTTTCTAACATATGATATTCTACGGGCGAGACGAAACGACTCATATCCGAATTTCAGAGACAAGACAGCATGCTAATCAGAGCGAAAAGCTACAGTTGTTTTAAACTATTCAAAGATTTTATCCGTTGCTATGAGCATGAGTAAGATTATAAACATGAAAAATCCAAAGCTGCTACTCCGTTGTTGCCAGATGAGCTAGCAGACTAGCAGATTAGCATACATTCTCAAGGTGAAAAAAACTGGTGATCTCAAACTAATGCAATAACCAGCGCCTGCCTCGCCCAAATGCATGTCAAATAAGGGAAGGAAATTTCATAAGAAGGAAAACACCAACGCGATCCTACGTTAAACTTGCGGTTATATCCTAGATATAACCCCCTCTATTTTTTAAATATTAATACCTATTTCTGATTTTGAACTATTTATACAAATAGTGCTATTCAAGCCAATCACAAAATGGGATAGTGGTTTACTTGCTCCAGGATATGGTGGTACGGCGAGCATGGCAAACCAATATTATGGATCACAATTAATTGTGATCCCCACCACCGGACCACCAGCCCGGCGAACCCCCACATCTTACCAGGAAGCATTTTTGCTGTTTATTTTTCTGTGCTCACTCGATTACTCATAACGCCGAATTATAGGTAACTGAAACAATACGAAACGCGCCATGGCCGATTGCAAAATAGTGCGTAATAAAGCATCGACACAACTTTTCACAGCGGATGCTTGAAGCAAATTTTTTTGTAAACTTTTAATTTTTAAAACTGTACCAATCCTAAAGAAGCTGCTTAAGAACAATCTATGCGAATCCATTTAAAATTGCGATTGATGGAACGTCTATTAATTATGTCACGTAAAAAGTGACTTTTTACCCTTCCCCTCCTTTTCACGTTGTTTGTATGGACCTCTAATTTTTTTTTGTATGGACATTTTCACATTTTCCCAAAACCCCCCTCCCCCTCCCCCTTACTGCGTGACATAATAAATGGACCTTAGAGATATCGTTAAAGTAAGAGTGTGTAGATGCATTTCATGCCTTTTGGCAACTTTATGCTTCTATTGATGTCCTGGCTCATTGGTTTAGCATCAACCGGGGGAGACTTGATCTCATTGACATCATTTTCTCCAATCCGCTCAATCAATCGCAATGTGTTGTGATACATTGGACGGATTCATATTATTTGAGATAAATCAATACAGACGTCATCCAAATTTTGCATATTGACAGGCAGTCTAGGAAGACTCTCCCAGTACCTTATAGTAATGTGCTTAGAGGTGGACCAGAAGATTGGCTGAGCTAGATTTTTTTCTGTTTGTATGGGAGAAAAATTGTGTTTTTGCGGTGTTGCTTTGTCAATATATACACTGAAAATTTATTTTCGCAAATTAGCTCTCACTGGGTTCGTAAACATTGATTTTTAACATAGAACAAATGTCTCGTAAATTGCATGAAACATTCTTAATGCTTGTCATCTGGTGAAATTCTATTATTACACCTCTTTGTACAGTGCACGAAATGAATTTCATGCAGATCAACCAATCGTGCCTCTCTTCAGTCGTACTCATACATGTTGGTATTGCTCATCGGGTGTGCTGGAATCATTAATTTATTGATTTCTTTTTTTTTAATACCATACTGAGTTGATGTAGAAGATCTGTCAGTCAATCATGCAACAACCAGAGTTTTTTTTTTATTGATAACAAAATATTCGTAATAGTTTATATCGTTTTCGAACAATGCACGAAGGTTCTTTCTGTGCCAATAAATGCTTCATGTTTTAGACAGTTACGCGTGTGGCATTGAAAACAAAGGTAGCAACGTACAAATCAACTTACAACGAACACAACGAATAGATTTGTTAGGTCTACCTTCGATTTAGTAATAAAATTAGAACTTAATTTTCAGTGTGGGTGAGAGGGTCGTGGAGGAAAATTACAATTTCAGTACAAACTGTGAACAAACTCGGTGGTTATCCTATACAAAAATCCAACACGACTGTAAAGTGAATATTTCGACACATGACAGTACACGCTAGATTTTACCTTGGTTGCTATTTAATGCGGTTCGATTTTAAAACATGTGGAAAACCTTAAATTCCAGAACAAACCTAGAATTGTTGAATCTAGTTGCCAAGATTTGACGGGTATTGTAAAGTACTTTGGGTAAGCGTATCCACCCGTCGTTTAGGCAAATTGTCACAAAGTGAGGGCTCGATTCCTGCTCTAGCCGGTGGAACTTGAAAATATCCATACTCTTCTGGTCCACCGAGCGTTGTGTTGTCCGTTGTATAATCATAGACTAACTCTAAGACCAGTAGCTCCCGAAGAAATACGATTTTTTTCTTGGCTCAGTCAGTACTAGCACATCGGTCCTAAGCTTAATAATGCGCCCCTAATAATGAACTCACACGAACACACTCTCAAAAATTCTGTCAAAATAACACAAAAAATCCAAACAAAGGCGCAAATATGTACAGCAAGATGTATATCGGACCATGGGGTTCTAAAGTGAACCTATTTCAAATCTCTAGTTGCATATTGATTGTTGGTATAATGTTATGTATTCAGTGTGTGCAATCGCTGGTTGAAGACGGTATAATTCTCTCTCTCTCTCATTCTCTCTATCTCTTTTTCTCTCTCTCTCTCTCTCAAAAAAAATAATATCTTGCCCCACCCTATTCGAAATCCTGGCTACGCCTATGCTGGAGATGGTGCTATTTCATCCGATACTCAACGTGTAGTCTACGTTTGTCTACGATGGGGAAGGGGAGGGGTTTATCAAAAGTCTACGTAGGGCTCTGTTTCATTTCTCTATACCTAAACGGATTTGGATACACTTGGATGTTATACAAGAAGGATTAAAACAATAGTTAAGACCTTGTATCCTCGTGCTACCCCGAGCATTTGCGGAATCCATTTCTGAGCCAAGTATACTCTAGCCCTTATGGTTTGAATGAAGACGACGTGAGTCATGAAATCTCTGCTGGTTTGTAAGCTTTCAATACATAGGCTGTTGGTTTGTGCTTACAATTACCGATACTTAACCGATATCGATACTGCCTACAATTAGATACCTGATATCTACCTCGCTTTTTCTCTATAACTAACCTAATTATTCAATAGCAGCGGTTAGGTTAGGTCAGGTATATGGAAAAATAGAGGTAGATATTAAGTATATTTGTTTTTGACTCAGGATAGGTTAAGGTTAAGTGCTCGACTTGAAGAAGTCTGTAAGTAGCAGACGAAATAGGTCTATCTGTCAAAAGATAAGCTCATAGTGGAATTAAAAGGAATTTGCTCGAGATTACTAGCGAAAATTTAAAAAAGGGTTTCAAGGTTTAATTTTTTATTTTTTTAAAAATGATTTTTTATTTTTGATCAAAGGATATGTTAAAAGTTGTTTTTGTACCAACAACCGCCAACCCCCCCATTTCACCAGAGATTCGTCCGGTGGAAAGATTTTGGGCCATAATGAAGGCCAAAGTTTGAAAATCGTCCAAGGTGTTTAAGAACGAGCTGGAGTTGAAGAAAAAATGGATGAAAGTGACCAAAAAGGTCGGCTCCACCATTGCACAAAATGTAATGAGGGGTCTTAAGGGCAAGGTGCGGACTTTCAGAAATGGAAAGGAAATTGAATAAAGTAATTAGGCCGAAACATAATCCATATGTTGTTCATTCCCTGAAAGTTTCAAGAAAATCCGACTCAAAATAAATTTTTAGCGGACACTTTTGTCCGGTGCTTTTTTTCGAGTACAGGCCTTATGTAAAAAAACGTTAGCTGTAGGTAAATGTTTTTGTATTTGAAAAATAGTATATATACGGCAAACGGCGGAGGTTTTTCTTTCAGTCGAGTTATTCGTACATGACAATGAAGAAGTCTTCACATTGTAGACGAAATAAGCGTATCTGTCTAGATAAGCAATTAAGGTAGTTGGAATTAAATGGAAAATATTCATTTTTACTCATTTCTAGTTACAGGTATTCCACTAAACAGCTCACACATTTTAGGATTTATATTACGTATCTATAGACTATCTTGATATTAGCATCTATACATCTAGTTTTCACTGGAAATAATTTGCATTCCATTTGATATCACGATAATCTATATCACATAATGTACAGGGTGTCCAAATATTATCCGTACAACCCCGGCGTAGTGGTTAACATCCATACCTCTCACGCCAAAGTCACGAGTTCGAAGCTCACCCTCGGACAAGTTACGAAAATACCCAAAAGGTATTTGAGTAACTAAAACACTGACCAGACTTAGCAGTTATAACATGTTATAAGGCTATCTTGATGACGAATTCCTTGTTGAAATTATTTGACAACCGTTATAACATGTTATAACTCTGTTGTCTGAACAAGGCATAAGAAGGGAGATGAACCAGCCCAGGGCTGAAAATGTCGATAATAAAGGAAAACACGAAAAAATATGTATTGTTTGTTATAGCCGATCCCAGGTTTGTTCCCAAACCTTTAGAAGAGCCGATTTTGGATGTTCTAGTGATTTATGTGGTGTACTGCAAGCTCCAAGATGGACCAAGATTCAAATCCGGCGAGTTAGAAGGCCATTCATCTTTCGTTAACAAACGTTCGCAAAGACTTATAGTCTTTTTTGCTCCACGAGCCGGTGCCCAGTCTTGTTGAAAAATCTATTCATATTTGCCGAAATGCTGCGATGCCCAAGAAGCTACTGCGTCAGTAAGTAGCTTCTGATATACGACTTGATACACTTTCACCCCCTCGTCGATGAAGATCAAAAGGGTTTTGCCGGAATGAGTTATTCCAGCCAAAACCATGACAGAAGCAACTGCCGATCATTTTGGTCGTTGTGATGCTGCTCGGTTGTGAAAACTTTTTCATCTATGAACAGCACTGACCGATAGCGGCCCTTGGATAAGTGATTCAAATCGTCGTGAACTATGGCTCCAACGAAAGAATATGGAATTTTCAGTGATTTCGCCAACTTTCGAATGGAAATCGACGTATTTGTCTTGATTCGTCGCCAGATAATCTCGCACATTTGTGGAGTCCAAACGGTGCGCTTTCCTCTCCCTACGCGGTTATCACGCAATCCAAGCTGTTGGTATCGTTTTATTACGTTACTCACTGTACATTTTGCCATATTCAGAGTCTTTGTGATCACTGAAACAGTTTTTCCTTTTCAAAAGAGTACAATTACAGTTTTGAATGAATTAGAAATCACAACTGTACCAAACTTCTGTGTATTAAGACAATGGATTAACATGTAAAACTATGTACGTTTGCTTAGTTTAATCCGCTTGGTTACGTTGAGGCATGCAGACAGAGTCTGTACGGTTAATTTGCTGACACCCTGAAGGTTACAATGTGAACAGGGCTTAATGCTTACTTTAAAAATTACTGTCTCTGGTTATCTTTTTGAGAGGAAAAAGCAACAGCAACAAGAGACAGTAATTTGAGCGTGATGATCAACCCGGTAACAACTTGACAGCTCCAGAGTAAAGTCTATGTATCCCGATAATTTTGGCTCACTGGTTCTGTCAAATCGAATGAAGCATAGAACCAATTATCAATTGAACGTATTTACATCGAATATTATTTTCAACTCTGTGGAGCTCATATTCGCACTTGATGAATATAATGCTGAAGATATGTTGTAATTTTTCCTAAATGTTGAATGGAAGATATTTTTACCCTTCTCACAAAGAAGTAAGTAAGGGTAAGACGATCGCTTGAACAACCCACTTTTGGTTCGAGGAGTGCAGGGCCAAGTGTAATATACAAATCAAATCAGCCCGAGGAGATCTCAACATGTCCATATGGTTCCTTAGTGCAAATATTTTCAGGGGCGATAGGGGATGATATTTGAAGAAACAAATGTTTCTACGCATATGGTCAATTAAGGTCAATAAACTTCATCAAGTGAGAGAAGTGTAACTCATACATTAAATACAAATATTCTCCTCTTCAGCATCCGTTTATTCTTCCGTTTCTGCCTCTTTCTCTCTTTTTCTCTCTCACTCTCTCTTTCTTTTCTCTCTCTTTCTCTCTGTTTTACTTTCCCACATTCCCATTCTCAAGTAATGATTATTTATATTCGATATAATCGAAATCAGAGAAATGAAAAACAGCCACATCAACATTACGCCCGAATAAAAATTTGTTCTTGCACTGCTTTTAACATCCACACATTAGGAAACGAAAACACGTGTTCCTCAAAAGCGGGAGTATCGAAAATAGATGGGCCATCTACAATTTGTAGATGGGTACGTGAAACTAAGCCCATCTGTCAAGATGCTCGGGGGTTGGTTATGATTGTCTTTCTTTTTTTTTCGTATTTTACAACATCAAGAGAGAAAGAGAACGCAAGGCACCACCTCAATAGTAAGTTTATTATGTCAACTATTGATTATTTCCATTTATACGTGAATGATATGACATGATAGTTGACATACTCCCATTTGACGAACATTTAGTAGAGAGGTTTAGTCATATCCGGTTGTTATTACCTGCCAAACGCTGAAATTATGGAAAATGACACGTTCAAGCGATGCTATAGCGCAGAGTAGGACAAAGTAGAAAATACATTAAGAGGCCTGAGAAGACGTCAACTTGCTTTGGAAAACTTTCAAAGAAGATACACAAAACTCGGCATCTAAAGTAAAAGCAAAAGTGGCCGCATACCCGAGCTAAGATGATACCAAATTATTAACAAGTTCTTATACCAGGTTATCATTTTTTTATCACTGAATATGTTATCATTGAGGCTGAATAAACAGCCAAAATAACAGAATGAATAACAAAAAAATACTCGTTGAATATCATGATAATAACTTATTTTGTTATCACTGCGAACAAGTGGATAACAAATTCTGTATTGTAAGTAAATTTATTGAAATAGTTTCAAATTATGTTATCAATTTGAAATCAAATTCTTATGCTAATAACTGGAAAAAAACATTTTGATTAAAATCAAAATTTCTTTTTCAAATATGCTGGCACATTTATAGTTTTATTAGTTTCAACTTATAACGTTCATAAAAAATAGTGTGTTCAAAATAATAACATATGATAACAAAATTTGCTAATGGTGATAACTAAATTTGTTATGCGATAACAGCGGAAATCAAAACGATAACTGGGATAACAGAACTTGTTACTTATATGATATCAGCTTGTTATTTTCCTTTGGTAGAGTATGCTCTTGTTTTTAGCTGTATCTGCGACAGAGAATGCAGATGAAGTGAAGTGAGTGCAGATCGTCACCACAAAAGCATCCAAAAGGCAGATATTTCGTCTAGGAAAATAAGGCCACTCAAGATTCTGAAGCAACAACCCAGAAAGGATTTTTTGTGTGAGGTCGAAGTGAACGGAGCTGCGGAAGTTTTATGAATAAAATCACGTTTGTCGAAATCATTGCACTTGACATCAAAGAAACAACCCCTCCAGAACTTCCGCTGATGGACTTTAATAACTGGTTCAAGCAGCCATGGTTTGAGCATCTGGCATTTGCATAATTTATTGTTTTTATTTGCTTTACGTTAGTTTTACGAAATTAAATAAAAATAAATAATTGAATAGTCTGATATTTTATAATTCGTTCCTAAAACATATTGTAAGACATTTTCCACAAATAAAAATGATAAAATCTACTTAAAGTCGACTTTAAGAGGGTCAAATTTGTTCCCTGTTGGACACATAACGGATAATTATATTTGGAGCTAATGATCGCTGAGCGTAAAGCAAATAGTTTCTGGTCCGATTTTGAAAACCACTCTGCTTAAAGGCAGTTCACAACAAAATCCGGACAAAGTATTTATCCTGTTTCTTAGTCAAATCACTACGAAATGGAATGAAACTTGTAATGTACATATCCAATACATAGAAATCACACGTGAATCACACACATTGTTTACAAAAGCGCATTCTGTATTCAATATGGCACCGTCTAAACTAGCACGCAGGAAATCTATCTTGCACAAATAGTTGGAAAACCCCAATTCTACTGTTCGATTCATCGCCAACTCGTTAAATGTGCCAAAATCAACTGTTGTAGATGTGATTAAACGTTATAGAGAGGGTCTTTCTGTCGAAAGAAAGGCTGGAAGTGGTGGTGGACACGGAAAAAGCAACACAAGGAAGGAGAAAAGAGTGCGTCCTGCTTTTCAGGCAAACCCGAAGGTGTCCATACGGACAGTTGCGAAAAAAAGTGCAAATGTCAACCGGTGTTGTGCAAAAAGTGAAGTCTAAGGCTGGATTGAGATCATTCAAAGCTCAAACATACCCAGATCGTTGCGCAAGTAAAGCAACAAAAATCGCTCCAGAAAACGTTAGAACAACTGCTCAACAAAATTCCATTGTGTTGTCATGGATGACGAAACATACTGCTTCAAAAAATTCAACTATCACTCGGGTACGGAATTTTACAACTTTTCGGAAATATGCCCTTAAACATATGAAACGGAAGTATAAAACCAAATACCTTGAAAAATATTTGGTCTGGCAAGCAATATGTTCCTGTGGGCAAAAATCTCAGATTTGTTAACCACAGGTACAGTAAACGCAGAAATTTACCGGCAGGAATGCCGCAAGAATCGGCTCTTACCTATCCTGAGAAAACATGCGACTCAATCCGTGTTCTGGCCAGATTTGGCCAGCTGCCATTACGCTGAGGATACAATCACTTGGTGCGTTATTTACATTCCCAAGGATTGTAATCCACCAAACTGTATACAGCTCTTCCCGATTGAAACATACTGGTCAATGGTCAAGGGAAACATCAAAAAGCTTGGTGGAAAGGTATCAACAATCCAAGCATTTCGTTCTAAAAGGCTTGCTGCTTCGAAGAAAATTGACAAGGACACCGTACAAAGATTGATGAAAGGAGTGAAAGGAGTTGTGTTTCTTCCACTCTATCATCAAATTCGGCATGCGCAACCAACAAGATTGAGCAAAAACTGGCCCGATTCTTTGAACTAGAATCGTGTCGCACCGTCACAAAAGGTGCAATGTCGCCGAAAAATTTGGTTTAAGGATTCCGGAGGATGGGAAACATAATTTTTCTATCGCCACTGATTTTCGACGATTTCTACGAAGTGTTAACAGCATTGAAGAAGCAGGTAAGTTTCTGAAAGATCTGATTCACGTTCTTGACACTGCTGGACTAACTTTGAATAAATGGACTTCAAATTTGCTAGATTTATACGTTCAAACCACACCAACCCTGCTACGGAGATCACCAAATAAATCATCCTGTAAGATTTTGCGAAACTCTTCGACCGGTTAGGTCGGACATTCCCTGTGTCGGACCTGAAATCACATCGCTGGGTAAGAGAACATCCTAGGCGTTTCAAGCTTATTGCTTTAGCAATTAGCTTATTGTTTGCTCTCAACTTAGTGCTCTAAGTGCACTTCCACAGTTGTTAGTTAAGAGTTTTCGATGCAAGGTACCATGTTTGCATTAGTATGATTGTGTGGCAACTACAATCATACCCTATGCCCAGGGAGTCGAGAAATTTTCCTTAACGAAAAATTCCTACAACAGACCGGGAACCGAACCCAGGCACCTCAAGCGTGGCGTTGCTTTGTAGCTGCGCCTTTACCGACTGAGCTAAGGGAGAAACCCATCTCGTCGTTGAATAATCTGGCAAATAGAACATGATGCAGCTTATTTCTCGTGCATACCCAAGTAGTACACTCCCATCATACTTAGTTGTAGTAACTTGATTATGACCAAACAAGTCATATTTTTGGTATCTCAACTGAATGGCAACAAATGTGCTACTAGGGTATTTAAACTAACTCGCCAACTCTAACGTTGAATTGAAGCAAGGCATGAACCTTTTGATCATATAGTATAAAGGATCAATGGAAATAGTTATAATTATTGTGTAACATGTACCATCTAAAAGAACGAACATGCCGAACTTGGAACGCCTTTGATCGAATAAAATATGCTCCTATTTCCACTAGTTGAATGAACATTCTCGTAAAGACAATGGTATTCAGTTCTATTGCACAGAGAGGAGTCAAGCTGTAGACTGGCAGACTGTGTTAATGATTTTCGTCTGAGAAAAAAATCATGTGCTATCAATTCTATTTCATCATGTTGATTGTGGCTTCGGCCATTGTAATTGGTTTTTGTCTGGTAGCAAATCATCTTCTTGGAAATTCAAACTCACTACATATCGCATAGTAGCTTATATCCTGCATTGGGTAGCTTGGTAAGAGATCATGTGCTTACTTCGAAATACTACATCACAATGACCTCCGCTCAATCTGAAACAACTTTTATTTAATTTTCACAGCCTGCCGTGCTGTAACGGAACTATAAATACTTTCTCTTCACATCTTTGTTCTAGCAAATATTGCTGTCCACTCCAGGAGCATTCATGGATCCACTCCTGGATGACAACTTGTTTCCTTCTTAAACAACATCATCGTAGATCATTACTCTGCTTATGGGAGAATACAAAAATAACAATCATAATGTAAGATATACAAGTTAACTTTTTAGCACTTCAAAACCCTGCCACAGAAAAAAATAATTAATTTTAACAAGCGCGTGAAAATTCCATTCGTTTAATTCCAAGCGAAATGAGGCATAAACAATGAAATTGTTTGCAATCTTTCCTGCGCTATACAACAATGTTTGCCATCTTTCATAAAACAGGCTAGATTCAGGCGTTATCTGGCTTAAATTTAGATGAAATTATTTTCTGCCAAATCTAGCATTCCCTTTATGTGCATTTGTTAACGTAGAAAATTCAGGCTTTCCGTGTAGTATTGAGGTTCGTGGACTTTAAGTTGGGTCCTCCCTTAGCTAAGTCGGTAAAGGCGCAGCTACAAAGCAACACCATGCTGGAGGTGGCTGGGTTCGATTCCCGGTCTGGTCCAGGAATTTTTCGTTAAGGAAAACTTCTCGACTCCATGGACATAGCGTATGAAGTGCATTTAGAACACTAAGTTGTGAGCAAGCAATAAGCTAATTGTGAAAGCAATAAGCTTGAAATGCTAAAGAAGAAGAAGAAGAAGAAGAAGAAGGACTTTAAGTTGGAAAATTAGTTTTAAAAACAGATATTCCGGACCGGAAAAGTATTCTACAGTAGCATCAATAACAAAATAAAATAAAATTATGGACAAACACGTTGCAAGTTATTTGTAAAAAATGAACCAGACACAACATCCTTTTTGCCAGCATGAAAAAAACCTCAACACATTTTATTTCAGCTATGTACCAACATCACAACTACGTTACTAGTAAAGTTTTTTGGATTGATTTATGATCATTTTCAGCACATATCCGTCGAACCTAAGGTCAATGTTAATTTTTTATTCAGCTTACTAAATTCTCTATCGCAATCCCAAACACTTCGGACGAAGTAGGCATACGAGTACGAACACGCTTGCTATGATGAGCAATACCACGATGCCTGAGAAGGATTTCGGTTGCGCTGCAATTTGGATGGGTCTCATTCTGAATCTTGTTACACATGGAAGATGGAAACGTCCCAATGTATTGTATACTTCATAGCGCATCGAAACAAAAGGGTATTCAGTGATACGCTTTACGTGCTCTAACAAGTGATTCTGTCTTGAGCAATTACTACAGTGCTTGGCAAATGGCTGATTTAAGACATTAACCGTAATATTCAATAACATTTTCACCTGAGAATAGAGCTTTTCCAGACCTTTTAAGCTAAGCTTTTCTTCTACAAATAACACATAAGACGATCCACTACGAATGAGAAAAAACAAGTCTTTCACTAAATGTCCCTCGACGGTGTTTGTAGTAAATGGAACAAACGAATCCTTGATCTGCAGGTTGTGAAAATGAAACAAAGCACAATTTTTTTCCAGCTCATATTGAAATTGCCACGAGAATTCAAAAGTTGGGTTAAAGCAAGGTACGCAAAAATTGATGATGATATCACGATAGTCGATCAAAACGCCCAGGAAAAGTGTATGACATGTGCTACCAAATGGCTCGAAGGTTGAAATAAAATTCAGCATTCCTCCGCCGTTGGATTCTAGAAATCCTGTCAGCAGCCGCATACGCCACGCACCGTAGGGATATCCGTTATTAAGGGCAAAACAAGATTCCGAAATGGATGCTGGGAAACATGTCGAGTTACGAATGGTAAATATAAATGAACATGATGGACTGTGAGCGGTAACCATTGACCGAATGAAGCATGCTGCAATACCAAACACTAGGATGACCATTTTTGTACTGATGAAAGCATGTCTTCGTAGACCACGGTTATCCATTCCGATACTCTGAGAATGTACCAGCTGCAACAAGTCATTACGTGTAAGGCAATCAATTATTCACAATCAATATATCTTCCACAAATGGAATACTTCCTCCCTTAGCTCAGTCGGTAAAAGGCGCAGCCACAAAGCAATACCATGCTGGAGGTGGCTGGGTTCGATTCCCGGTCTGGTCTAGGAATTTTTCGCAAAGAAAAATTTCTCGACTCCCTCGGCATGATTGGGTATGATTGAATTTGCCACACAATCATAATAATGCAAATATGGCACCTGGCATCGAAAGCTCTCAATTAATAACTGTGGAAATGCATTTAGAACACTAAGTTGAGAGCCAGCAATAAGCGAATTGTGAAAACAATAAGCTTGAAATGCTAAGAAGAAGATATCTTCCACAAACTACTCTATACACAGAGAGAAATTTGATAGTCAATTTTACCATTATTGGGGTTTAGAATGACTTTGATAGTGTAGTAATTTGGAACCGACTATGACCATGGTCAAAACGACCATTAAAAATACTTGATTCAACATTTACTATAATGTCTAAAAAGTCCTTTGTACAGACTCTTCAGAAATCGTAGAAGCCGTCTTTGTCCAAATCTGCTGGAAGTGTTTTATGTCTTTGATTCCTTGCTTCTTTTCAGAAAGCTTCCGCTTCATCAGAGCCCAATATCTCTCGATTGGTCGTAGCTCTGAGCAATTTGGCGGGTTTGAGGTTATTGGTACAATGTTCACTTGATCTGCTTGGTACCACTCCATCACAGTTTTAGCATATTGGCATGATGCCAAATCGGGTCAGAACAAAAGTTTTTCTTTGTGACTTTTGATGAAGGGTAGCAATCGCTTCTGCAGACACTCTTTACGATAGATCTCGTTGTTGATTGTGCCTGTAGTGACGAAAGATTTACTCTTTTTGCCACACGTGCAAATTGCTTGCCACACCATGTATTTTTTGGGAAATTTCGATGCCTTCTTCGCTCTGAAATGCTCAGCTGCAGCATTTCTGGCCATAGCAGAATAAAAAGCCAGCCCCGGAAGCTGCTTGAAATCCTCCAGAACATAAGTTTCATCGTTCATAACAAACTTCGTCATATATTCGCAGTACAAACGTCGAGCCCGTGATTTTGCTGCCAAGTTCTGCCTGTCGATGCGATTTGGAACTGTTTTTACTTTATACGACTTAGGTCCCAAACGTTGTTTTGATTTTTGGACTAAAACAGGCGACATTCCTATTTTACGAGCCACCGTTCGAATGGAGAGATTTGGGTTTTTCGTTAATATCCTTTTCACTTTTCGGTCCATGACAGGATCAGCGGCGTCCAATGTTTTGTCACTTCTCGGTTTCCTCTCCATCGTCAAACGTTCCAAAAATGATTTGAGCACATTGTGAACAGTGGATTTAGGCAAATCCAATGTTTTTGCAAGGTCCCGCATTGACAAGTCAGGATTTGCCGTACGCCCGTACAAAATTCGCTCGCGCACTTGTTTTTCTTCCGTCGCCATCTTGAATACTAAACATGAAATGTAAACATCAATCATAGTCTTTTTCATTATAGACTCTCAGCTATACCACAGTGAAATTTTTCATTCATACGTGCAATATTTCAAAAGCTACAATGATTTGAAGGTGTCCGGATTAATGTGGATACAGATTTTAAATGGAAACAATACACGTTCCCGACCAACCCATTCTGCAGCTGGTAACATCGATCAGGTTTGGTACTAACTGATTCATGTCATGAAATATCTCAAGAAATGATTTCTAATTCTTTCAGTTCTACTTTCAACTATCATAGATCTGATTGGGATCAATATCGAACATTTATGAAGTACAACTTTGATCCTAATGTTCCATTGCAAACACAAAATTATATTAATCATGGTCTTGAATCTTAGGCTTTCTCAATAGGTAGCTTGAGCTGCTTCAGTGCTAACATGCGAGGAATTCGATTCAGTTATAATTGATACCGATCATAAGCTCTTGGTTCGTCTGAAATATGTACGAAGGTCCCAATATCAAAATCATGTGGCGGGATTTACAAAAACAAATTAAAAAAGGCTTTCCCTCAGGAACAAACGTTTTGAAAGTAATGTGTGTGTGTGTATACAATCCAACGCCCGCCGTCCGACAGTGATTTTATGGAAGAAAAATGTTTGCAGTTTAACGAACTGTTGTTGACTCGACAAACATTTTTAGCCCGGGAATTTGAAGGTTATAGTTCTGTTGGATTCCAGTGACCCATTTCAGAATGCCTGGTTACTCACGTCCATTCCGAGGTCACTTTCACGTACAACAAGCCCCGCATAAATACAGTGCAAACATCAAATGGATATAGGTACTGTGCATATACTTCCATCATCAAGTCTTATTGTTTTGATGATGGCACGTATTTAGCAGTATCGCTCAAATTCAGAAAGATCTCACCGGATATTGTTGCTCATGTTCAGTTTACATTTGGACGGCCTCGCTGTGATCCTAAATGATGCATTTATGTATCTACAGAAGTAGCACTACGCTATTCGGCAAATATTTTCACATAATACTTTTCAAATGGAACAGCCCGAATACAATTAGCACTTCGCGCATAATTGCAATACACTGAAAATCACAGCTAAAAAAAACAAGAAAAAATTTAACTTGAAAAATCACAACATCTGTTCACTACGTGGTGAGTGCATCTGAAATTATGTGCCTGTCACTCACGCGCGAATGTGTGTTAGCTTAGTTTTTTGCTTCTGACCAGCAAATGGCCGTTTTCTTCATTGCACTATTTTTCTTTTTTCTCTCTCCACGCTCTGCCATCAATCAAAATCCTCCGCTTTGAGGCGACTATATATCTATTTCAAAACTGCTTATAACCATCAAGTCACTCGTGACTAAGCGGAAAATACTCTAATTTAATCATTTATGACCGCGTGGCACAATACTTACAGCACTAACAAACACAACTAAGCAGATAGTAACTCTTCTTCCGGGTGCGGGAACGAACCACAAAAAACAAAACAAAAATCGGGGGAAAACTACCGACCATCACAAATTTTGGGAAGGAATCGATTATATTCACTATATCTTGCACAAAACACGGGAAGATTTTATGATTTCACTGTTCGTTTAGGTTGAATAAGGAATATATTTTTGATTTTATATTTCGCGAAAAGGACGCTGCAAAAACAAAACACGTCAGTTTCCAAGCACGGCTTGCTGCGATCTTTTCAACGTTTACGTCCCAGGTAACCAATAAACATTAGCATATGCAGTCAATCAACCCTCAATCTGCATTTCAGATGCTAACCCAAGTAACACACAAAACATTTTTTAAGAATGATTTATAATTGTTTGTACTATAAATGCATTATAAACGTATTGCAAAACATGTCAAGTTTGGAGCGGTTTGTAAGTTTTGAAGTGGCGAACCAGCCCAGGAGGCTGAAAGCCACGATAATAAAGATATTAAAAAAAAAGCGGTTTGTAAGTCTCGAATTCCATATCACTCTGACAAACGGTCAAGCTAAAAATACTTTTTCCACTGCTCCAAGTGCTTACTACTTCATTATTGTTCTTAAAAACATGTTTCCATACATGTATAATACATAAACAGGACAAGATTTTATAGGTAGTTCTATATGCTGTTGAAATTACATTACATCAACCATTTATTGCAAAACGTGTTCTTTTTTCTTTTTACGATGAATATTGTGGTTCCACTACCAATGGGAAGCATATCATACATACTCAGAGATTACTTTTCAACAACCTGAGTTGGCTTAGCAAAGAAGCTACAAACCTATCACGCCAAGGTTTAGTGTTCAAATCCCACGCTTGGCGATATTATATTTTTGTATGAGGATATTTTTTTTCCATTTTATGTTTTATAAGGCATCACTTTTTGCGATGTTCGCGTCATATTAAAGTATGAAATAAAGTATTATACACCTAAATCTAGAATCTGTTTTTGTCATTTAACAGTACTTTTAACTTGTTTAATACAAGCTGTGTTGCTTGGGAAAAGCATTGTATTGGCATTATTTCAGTATCTTAATTGCGATCTGTTGTAAAGTTGCATTTCAAATGCTATTTAAATGCTTGTAACCAGTAATTAGCATTTTGAATGCAAAATAGCATTAATGAAGCATTATCATAGCATTGCAGTAAAGGTGCCGTATATTGGACCAAAAGTGGCATTTATGTTGCATTTAGGGTGACTTAAATGCTTGATAGGCTGCCGTAAAGACGCTTTGAAACTGCCTATTGGTTACCTGGGGTGTACGTGTTTTTATTGTGCACCGAAAACCACGCTGCTGGTGCTCGAGAAGAAAGCGTCCCCACGGACTGGTGGAATAATAGAACGATTGTGTGTGCAGTGAGTGATATTGTCGGCATTGTGCTGCAATTGGTGGATGTTGGATGGTTTTCTGACGAAGAAGTTTGGCGATTGGCCGGCAGTACAATAAAAATTGAAAATTTATGATTGAGCGTTATCTTTCGGGTATTGTGGCCTGGATTGAGTTGGATTGCCCTGGCATCAAATTTTCTTGGCTTTCGTTGGCTTTTATGTTCGCTATCATTCCTTCGTTGCAAATGTCCCAGATCATTTCGCTGGGCTTCGGTCGCGCAGAACGTTGAAGCGTGTAAGTCCGTTAGCATTGATCGAGGTCGAGCAGTCGTTGCAGATACCAGTGGTTTAGTGATAGTGCATAAACTTCCCCGCTCCTCCAGTTGCGCCCGAAAAACGAGAATCCAAACCCCCGAGAGCAGAATTGCAACCAGTTTCCCAGGTGAAGCTACCCGATATCAAGTTACCGATTTTCAGTGGAAGGATACAATATTGGACCAGCTTTTGTGATACCTTTCAAAGCCTTATCCATAACAACAGTCTACACACTTAGATTTTTTTACAGAAATCTGTAAAGTTTTACCGAATTCTCAACAGCTAAACGTTCGGTAATCCGATTTTACGGATTTCGGTAAAATTTTACAGATATCTGTAAAAAAATTACCGGATTTCGGTAAAATTTTACCGAAATCCGTCAAATCGGATAACCGAACGTTCAGCTGTTGAGAATTCGGTAAAATTTTACAGATTTCTGTAAAATAATCTGCGTGTGTAGCCAGTGGTCATTTCGCCGAGGTTTGCTTTAGAAGCTCATGTTCCCGTTGTGGCCGAAAACACCACACCATACTACATTTTGAAGGTTCGTCAAACGGCGGTCTCCGAGTGAAGCTGCTGTTAGTGCCCATCTCCCCGTTCCTCAAGCGCAATATCGATCTAATTCAACTCCAGCAGTAGTAACAGAAATCCGTAAAATCGGATTACCGAACGTTCAGCTGTTGAGAATTCGGTAAAACTTAACAGATTTCTGTGAAAAAATCTGAGTGTGTAGCAACAGTCACAGCAAAATCGTTCGAAACCACAAGGCCAAGCACAAAAACCATCCACTCAACCAGCAACACAAGCAATTGTGAAAGTAGTGGATAGTTTTGGTAACGTCGCATTTGCCAGAACTCTTCTTAATTCGGGCTCAGAGTTCTGTTACATGATTAAAGGGTGTTTCGATCAAAATTTATTCTACTTAAACTTGACGCATTTTCTTCCATCGTGCATTAACAAATTTTGCACACCCCTCATTTTGAAGATGTGTGTGTGATTAGCACTTCAGTTATCGAAATGTCGTCGAAGGAAGAGAAGCAACGCATCAAAACTTTGCACGTGCATGGCGAAATTCCAAACTACTCTCGCGCCATGTTGGCGAAATTGTTGAATGTGGCTGAATCAACTGTTACCAACGTATTTAAAGTGTTCGGTGAACGTTTGTCGACAGCCAGGAAAGCTGAATCGGGGGAAAAACGAAAGCCGGAGGCATGAGCGACGACAAAAAGAGTTGCCCGTTTCGAGCGGAACCCCAACCTCTCCGTCCGAGATGTCGCGAAGAAGCTAGGAGTGGCGCCTTCAACCGTGGATAGAGCTGGACTGTCAACGTACAAGAAAGTGGTTGCTCCAAATCGCGACGATAAACAAAACACGTCGGCCAAAGCACGATCGCGAAAGTTGTACACGACGATGCTAACGAAGTTTGATTGCGTGATACAGAACGATGAAACTCACGTCGAGGCAGACTTTAAACAGCTTCCTGGACAGGAATTTTAAAAGGGTTCAATTTTTTTCAAGCACATTAAACAGTAAAAGTCCGTGGAGAAATATCTGGTGTGGCAGGCTATCTGTACCTGTGGCTTGAAGAGCAACGTTTACATGAAATTTATCTTTGCGAGTGTCTATAAAAACGTCTACTGCCCTTTCTGAAGCGACACAATTGTTTTGTTTTCTTTGTTGGCCGGATTTGGCATCTTGCTATTACAGAAAAAAGGCCATGGAGTGGTATGCTGCTAACAACGTTCAAGTGGTACCCAAGGACAAGATGCCTCCCAACATGCCAGAGCTCTGCCCAATCGAACAATATTGGGCCATCGTCAAGCGGAACCTTAAGAAGACTCAAAAAGCTGTTGTGAACGAGAAGCAGTTCAAGGCAAACTGGCGTTCAGCGGCGAATAAAGTGGCCTGAGACTGTACAATATCTTATGGCAGGTGTTAAACGAATGACCTGGCAATTCTTATTCGGTAAAAAGGAAGCTTAGCTGAATATTTTTCCTGTATTCTATATTAACTGATCTTTGATCGACTCACACACATTACTGTTTGACCAAATTTTGATCGGAACACTCTTTATATTGTCAATCTTCCCTCTTGGACTCTGTCATCCGCAAAGCCTACAACCTCGAAACCTTTCGCTTCTAAGCTTCTGAGAAGATCGTCTACAACTAAGGACCACATAAGTGGAGAGAGTACTCCTCCTTGGGGGCAACCTTTGCTACGGAATTGTTCATTTAACTGTATCCAATGCCACATGTACTGTCAAAAAAACGGAGCATGTTTATATTCATTTATTTCAAAGCATGATGATTCGTGCACTGTACGAAAACGGTAGACAAACCCGCGAAAATTTTACTGAATGCTGCAATTGCTGCCCGAAACAACTTGATGAACATTTCAAACTGATAGAGCAATTGTATAGAAACTCATAACAAACCAGTTCAACGCCCTGAGAATGTACCAGCTGCACCAAACCATTACGTATTAGTCAATAAATAATTCATAATCTATGTATTTGAGCCGTGATTGCCAGTCTAATCAAGTTATCATATGCCACGAATACCTAACCTTATTTGTCCGTCAGTAGCCAAGGATGGTAACAAAGTTTCTCGTAGCCGCTACATATTTTGCATCTTGGACCCACGCGCAACCAGAGGCTGTCAATCCTGGACAGTCATGTTCCTTCAGTTTCACCTCAGATTCAACACCGTGCTTCCTGGCTTACGCGTCGGGCATTTGCTTGACCCAGGACAATACCTACAGTGAATGGCGTATGCAACTGTTGGCTGAACATGTAGAACCAGACGAGGAAGGTCAGCCCGATTTTATGACAGCATTCGACCCATATCAGCAAATTGTGCTACGTTTGGCAGTTGCTCCTAAGTGGATCACGATAAGTTTGTGCATTCCGTGTATTGATCCGGTTTCTGAAAAGTTATGGCTGTTCCAGTTTGTGCGCTTGGAGGGTTGTTCCACGCTCTTATATCACCATTTGTATGTTAACACCGAATGTCTACCATTTTCGGTGAATACACTGAAAGCACTTATTTCTGGAGATTATTATTTTCTTCTTCAAAGTGGATTATCTTATTTGTTATTTGTGGATGAACGAAGGAGTTCAAAAGATCTGGAAGTCATTAGAACCCAAGTGCAGGTCATTCTCAACCGAACTGTACAACTATTCGATCATACCAAGTCTAAGCCAAATGGCAACTGCTCAAAACAAAATCGTTTGCTTGCTCACCTTGAAAATTGTACGAATAAACAGTTGAACGTGCCCCTGCCTGAATATACAAACCGATTGGGAACATTTCAACTGCCTTGCTATCTAGCTGTTAGGCGAAAGCCAACCCGGAGTACAACCGGTGCGGTAGAAATTGTGATGATCATAACATTCGTTGTCATGGCAATCACGTTAAACTCCCTACGGAAACCGAATGTCATTCGAACGTGGCGAGACGAATCCCGTAGAGTGCCTCACCCAATGAAAAGAGAAGCTCACGAAACGAACGAACCGGTCGTTGTTGTTGAAGACACAGATGAGAAGGTTGAAGATCAAGAAATCTCTACAAGTGATGATGAGGAACAGTGTGATGAGAAGGATTCGAGCCAAAATGTTCCACAAGTGCCAAGCTCACCTAAAGGCGAATCTAACTAATGAATATTTCCTACACAATAGAATAGAAAAATAACAACTGTATACTTACATAAGTCATCGTCGGCAGCGCGCAAATGTAGATCAACCCCAGCAATATCAGCACAAAGAGCTCTCTCCGCCGGCCGATCGTCCTCGGGTACTCATCGCACAATGCCGTAATCATCGCTTCCAGCCCTCCGAAGGTACTGTCCAGCCCTAGTGTTATCAACATTAGGAAGAAAATTATCGACCAAAACACCGATCCCTTCATCATAGCGATCGCCTCCGGATAGACGATGAACACCAGGCCCGGCCCTTCCAGACCCACATCTTCGATGGATTTATTCTGCACATTGGCCATATACCCTAGTACGGAGAAAATCACAAATCCGGCGAGAAAGCTAGTTAGGCAGTTGATACTACTTGTCAGAAGAGCGTCGCGATAGCAATTGTTGTTGAATTTATTGTAGCTAGAAAGAGCCAGTAGCGTTCCAAATCCCGGTCCCAGTGAGAAGAAAATTTGCGAGGCAGCATCGATCCAAACCTGTCAGGTGAGTGAATTAACTTATCATCAAAACCCGGCTCATAAACAGATGTACTTACTCTGGAATTGCGAAGCTTGTGCCACTCGGGAGTTAGGTAGTATCGGATTCCTTCGGCCGCTCCGGGCAGTGTTACACCTCGTGCCAACAGGATCAGTAGGACCACATACGGCGCCAATGCCGTAACCCATACCACTTTACCGGCACTTCGGACACCTTTCCAGAGTGAAAAGTATACCAGCACAAACACCCCAAAGACACACAGTGCCAGCGAAGGCTTGACCGGTCCCATAAAATCCAATCCATCCGATTTGTACTGCTCCAGAACCTGGCGCCTATTTGAAGAAAATCACAAAATAATGATGAGTGTCATCGTAAAAAACAACACGACAGACCGCCATAAAACAGTCGATGACCATTGTCATCGGAATGGTTGGAATTTCCAATTTCCCCCGCGCGATGGTCGGCTACAATGAAAACTTACTCGAAGAACTCCCTGGCCGGACTGGTCCGCACAATATCCTCGCCAAGGTTGGTGACTGCGTTGTAAACTGTGGTGCTCACATTCCCCAGTAGGCCGATAGTTCCATTGACACCGGCGGCAATTAGAGTACCATTTGGCCCAACCAGTGTTGCCAACTGACTACTGCTGGCATTCACCATTGACGTTACCGGCATGCAGGCATCCGTGTTCCATGGGTTACCGCATTTTGTCCACGGCAGCTCGGTGGTAAATGAGGCGAAAAGATAATACACCGCCCAGCCGATTATCGTATTGTAGTACATGCCCATATAAATGTCGATCAGGCAGATTGCATAGCCAACACCTGTGGAGCAGAGAGGGAGGAAAGAGTACAGAAACTGGGCCTTAATTGCTTACTCATTTGTGAAATCGGATAAGTATAGGCTGCCGAGGGACATTGATTTACCGTCGCCTACTGGAAAGGGGAGAGATTTATGTCATCCCACAAATATGGAAGCTAAACAATAAACAAACATAGACGGGCCCTGCCTACTTGTGTTTATTTCTATCAGTTCAAATAAAACGCACCGTAAATGAGTTCATTGGAGTCTCGTTTCAAAGGATTGTTTTTTTCCTTCTTTCGACAATCCATTAAAAGATGTGTTTCCATCGAGTTTCAGCTTGATAGGGAAGTTGTCGAAACTACGACAATTAGATAAATTACAATTAAAATTGTCAAGTAGACGCCACTACGAAATTTTCCCTCCAATCGATGGCAATGAAAACCTTCCAATCGAAATTGCCCACACGGGAGACATTTGATCAATTTCCACAGTAAACTGCAACTCGTTGGTTCAATCAGTTTCCCACTTCTTCGGGTAGGGTAACATTTTACCCGGTAGTGTATTGTAATCCCCCACACGGATAGTCTAAAAATAAGACCCCACGAAAGACCACTTCAAACAAACTGTTATTTCCACCAGCATGTCCCACTTATTGTCAATCCACAAAATCCTCCAAAACAACCACGACTTTGTTTCTTCTACTATTCTCTCGATTCTCCACGGAATACCACTTGTTGAATGTATCATCTTTTATTCTCCCCCACTCCTACCAAAAAACAAGGAGGAAAACCCAGTCGATGTCCTCGTCCTCCCCATAGATGTGCGATGTGTTCGTTTATTTGGTGCTAACCGATGATAAAAATCCGAGAACGCATTTATTCGTCTTCATTCCCCGTATTCGCTCATCCAAGTAACCCTCGCTTGTTGTGTGTTTGAGGAATGAAGAATCCATGCCTACTGCGGTGCAGCAAACGTCTGCTGAAGGACTTAGTGTCGGGTGAAGTGCTGTTTTATTTTCCGAACTTTTTTTTTTTCTCTGCTGTTCAAGTGTTGGCCGCAGTGATGCCATAGTGTCGGTTTGTGCCGTGTAGTTTTTAGTTTTTTTTCGACACTGACAAGCGAAACTTAAATCTAGTTATTCTTAGGCTGTGTACCAATTCGCGAATGAATTTTAATTTTACCTCAACTTGACAGATGGAAAATAACCGATTAATCTATCAAAATCCCTGTGGTGTTGATCAATAAACTTTCGGCAAAATGTATGTCAAAATTGAGTTCCCGTCTGTCAGAAATAAGTCAGCTCGAGTTGCAGACTTCAGCGATTTTTTTTTTCATCTGTCAAGTTTAAGTGAAAACTAAAATTAACTCGCGAATTAGGACAAAGTCTTAAAAACTAATTTGCAGAAACATCATAAACATCGTTGAAAAACTAAAAGAGACAGCCCCCAATGGAGTTGTACCAAAAGGTGACGTAGAATGTAGCCTGTATTAGAAAAATGACGACAATGATTTATTGCGCTAATAACAAATTCTAATAGAATTACAATTCAATCTACTGTAACCGTACAATAGAATCTATAGTATGTACAATAAACAGAATTGCTTACGAAGATAAGATGACATTATTAATTATTGTTTCCACAATAGAATCTAATGTAAATCGAGATCTCGACAATAGAAAAATGGGGTTGTTGTGTATCTTAACTTTGAAAGTAGCATTTTTTCTGAATAAATTTGAGTCAAGGCCTTAAAAAGTAATTTAAGTGTATTGATTCTCAATTGTTGCAAATTCAAGCAAATGGGGTACATAGTAGATCTATGTAAAGATAATATGCATTTTCTATATATCCGGAGCAATTTGCGATTAGGGCGTACATGCAAAATATAAACAAAATGTTTTTTCAATGCAATGCATAATTATTACATCTAGATGTCATGTGTTTTGATCTTTTTGTCCTGATTGTGCTTCAATTTTAACTATTAAATATTGTTTTTGCAAAGGGCGTAGAGTTATTTCTTAATCAAAACAATTCACTCTGCGGTTTACACCATATTGTTTGTTGACAAAGTGAAAGGCGTAGTTTAAATAAACAAATAAACATGGCGTAAAGTAAAAGGCGATACAGACAAACAATCATAACAACGGCGAAAAGAAAAAGGCGATACTGATAAAATCATCAAAACAATGGCGAAAAGTGAAAGGCGAACCGGGCGAACCCAAAATCAAAATCAAAACAACGGCGAATAGTATAGGGCGATACTTTTTTTCCAGTACTTGTAGGGCCAACATTGAAAATGGCGTAATCGAACATCCTAGTATAGACAGGCGAATATTAAGAATGAGCAAATTGCAATGAATATCGAACGAATTTCCATCAGTATTATATATGATTCAGAAGCTAGTTTTGTTCTCTGTCTGTATGCTAGATTGTATGTGAATTTATTCCATAATTTGTGAATTACTGTTTGAAATTCTACTTTCAATATTACAATCATCATTTCCCTTTTGTTTACATTTTGCATGTTCGCCCTTATCGCAAATTGCTCCGGATATGTTATACATGGACAATAAGGTTCGTGGTCAAAAATAGAGTCGAATGTTATTTTATATTTTTGTATTCTTATTGTATGGTTAATTCTATCCGGGTGGAACAAGCGATTATCTGTCAAAGCCTTGCCAAAAATCCGTAGGGTTGTGTATAACATACGTCCGGACTAGTTAAACCGTTTGATGCATTATCTGCACTTTCGCTTCACTTCACTCAATTTTTGAGTACAATTGTATGCTATCTCGTTTTCTCTCACGGAAATGTTACTCAATTTTCGTTAAAAAGTGGATCTACTTAAAAATTGAGCATACAATTGTACTCAAAAATTGAGTAAAGTGAAGCGGGAGTGTGGTTCAACATGTTAGACTAGTTTCGCTAGTTCGGCAGTTGGATCGGTCTAAGTATGGATCGGCCTAAGTATGAAAATTCTATGATTTGCTCTTTAGAAATCATTTGGCGGTCCTAGAAAGGGACGTTTGGTTTGGATGTTGTTATGATGAATGGGCAACGGTTGTGCTGGCAGTGATAATTTTGTTGATATGATAAACCATTATCCTTATTGCGTTATAGATGGTTGAGGGTTTGTTTGGGAATTCAAAGTCAATTACTGATGGTATTTTTGAAAATTGGCTTCACAGCCGCAAAAATCTCCAACTGATTGAAGCTATAATTGCGAGAATTCTATTAATAAGTGCAGATCTTGATATAATAACGTGTGCTTAATTGGCAGTTTAATTTCGGAATGAGAAGATTGATATTTGTCAAAGAAGCCCAGATTGCTGTGATGGAATTTTAACGATTGCTTGAATTGTTTGAGGCTGCTTCGATGTCATCCCCTCTCCATTGTCAGCGCTAAATTCCGTCATACTTCTTGAAATATTTCAGAATCCAGGCCCTTGGTAAATATATCAGCTAATTGGTCTTGAGTACCGACAGCCTCTACTTGAATTCGTCCTTCAGCGATATGGTCCCTGATGAAGTGATGTGTAACATCAATATGTTTGCTTCGTTTCGTCTCCAAGTTGATTACCATGCCAATAAAGCCTCGGTTGTCTTCTAAAATTGGTACAGGTATTCTGAGATCCTTCACCTGCACGTCCTCAAGAACTCCAGCCAGTCAAAAGGCTTCAGTAGTAGCGGCACTCAAAAGAATATACTCGGATTCACTTGAGGAAATGGCCACAGTTGTTTGTTTTTTGCTGCACCATGACACTGCTGATCCAAAAACCTTGAGGATGTATCCGGACACAGACTTCCGGTCCTCGTTGTCAGCCGTTCAGTCAGGCTCAGCAGATCCAACAAGCGGCGGAGTATCTGTACGTTGAAACGTCAGTATGGTGTTCGCACTTCCTTTTAGGTAACGGGCGAATCTCTTCAAAAATTGCCAGTTCCGTTTGATTTTGTTGATATCGGCCCAGATATCCCACAGTTGCTTCTTCAAACGGACGATGGACTCCAATTCCCTCCCCACACATAGTAGATCATCGACATACAGCACGATGTATAGCTGATCATCTTCATCGCTTCGGATATACAGGCAGTAATCATGACGAGATACGAGAGATATTATACGAGGTAATTACTTCACCCCTTATAGCGATTTCATCAGCTAACACATCAACTTCGGTGGAACCTGGGCGCCTACCTGGATTTTCATGTAAGATTTCCATGTAGGAACGCAGTTTTAACGTCCATCTGGTGAAAATGGAACTGCTTGTGGACGCCTTCAGCTAGCACGGTCCTGATGGTAGATAGCTTCACACCTGGTACATGAGTCTCTTCGAAGTCCACGCCGTGATGTTGCAAGTAGCCCTTTGCTACCAACCGGGCCTTAAAACGGGCAGTATGACAATCTTCATATTCCTTCACGTATTCCTTCCTTGTAGCACTGAGGAGTATCTGTCTAATGCGAGCCACCAGAAATTGCTCTGTAACCAGTGACTTTCCGGGAAGCCTGCGCTCTCGTTTGCTGCACCTGAACGTTGGCTGTCCGTCGGACTCGAGTTGTTCTATTTGCGAAGGGAGCGCGCCCCGGTTTGGTTCATCTCGAAAACGTCCTTGCCATCAGTAAGCGTTGTACCCGCTCGTAACAAATATTTATCATCAACCACCGGACAGCATCAGGAGTGGAATCTAGTGGAACCTTTGGATGCTCTTCACGGCTCTTTTCATAAGGGAAACTGGTTTCATGAAGCTGCACATCTCGGGCAGTTATGATTCGTCTGGACTTCCGGTCCCACAAACGATAGCCCTTGGGAGCATATCCAACCATGACGACTTCGATACTCTTAGCATCCAACCTTTTTCTATGCTGGCCAAGGATTCATGCAAACTCCTTGCAACCAAAAACACGGAGTTTCTCCAGACTTGGCCTCTCGTTGTACCAACACTCAGCCGGGGTTAGGTCTCTCGACAGGGCGGCAGTAGGACTTCTGTTTACCAGATAAACGGCTGTAAGGACGGCTTCCGACCACATCGTTTTGGAAACACGCTAATCGATCAGCACGCCGTTTTATTGAGACAATTGGGAGATCCCTTTCTGTGAATAAAACTGCTTCTTATTATTGGAAAGATTCTCACGGCCTTGATCAATTGTCATCTTGGATATCTTCATATTGAACTTCGCCGCCATCATCGCCTCGTACTCACGGAATCGAACGAACACCTCCGACTTTCTATTCATCAGGAACAGCTTAGCGAAGTGGATGTGATCATCTATGAAGGAAACGAAATACTTTGATCCGTCCCACGCAGCTGGTTCGGTCGGCCCACAGACGTAGGAATGGATTCTTTCTAGTCTTGAGGATATTTTAAGGGTTCCGTTTTTAGTCTTGAGGACAATGCAAGGGTTCCGTTAAACGGTTCACGGCAAAGTTTCCCTTGTACACACGATCGCTTTCATTCCTTGTGGACTAAGATGCCCGAGCCTCAGGTGCCACGAGTTAGTCACTTCAGCTTGACACAGATTTGCCGAAGGCACTGCAATGTTGACCTCGATCTCGTACAAGTTACCTCTCAAATTTGCAGCAGGAATGACTTCATCGTTCTTCTTCAGAATCGCCACGGAATCGCAGAAGATGTCCACAACTCCATTTTTCATCAGTCTTTCAACTGACATCAGATTGTTTCGTAGTTCAGGAACGTAGAGCACATCCGTATACTTGTTGCTGCTTCCGACGATGGTTCAACGAACTTGGACACCAGTATTTCTCCTTCTTTGGCCACTAGAATTTTGATGGGCTGCTTCAGCTTGCGAGTTTCCGAAAATACTTCCGCTTTATTCACGAGGTGGTCGCTTGAACCCGAATCGAGCATAAATACCACCTTTCCACCTCGAGATTTTTCAGTCTTCTGACTTGCGACAAAACTCACCGCTCTCCGTTGGTCTTGTTGATCTGTTGAATTAGCTTCAACGTCCTTCTGTCGGCAGTCCTTCTTCATATGTCCTCGTTTTCCACACTTTTGACATTTGCCTAGAAACTTCATTGGCTTCTGGTTCTTGTTTCCAAAAAACACCGCCAACTTTACCTCACCTGAATCCTCGAGGCGTTCGGTTCGTTTGAGCTCTTCCGCCAGTAAGCGTTGCTTCACTACTTCCAAATTCAGCTCTTCGTCAGAACAGAATGTTTTCAAGTACAGTCACCAACGGGTCGTACATGTCCTTACATTTGAAACAGCGAAATGACCAGGTCAGCTTCTTCGATATTTGCCCCAGAGGTCTTCAATTGCCGGATCAAATCTTCGAAAATCAGCAAATACGCTCGCATCTAATCACCGTTGCGTAGCTTCAGTCGATTTAGCTGCTTCCTCACCTGGTTCTGAGTGCTGATCGATCGCTTCGCAAAAGTTTTTTCAAGCGGCTTCCACATTCCTTTGGCCATTTCCTTCTCGCAGACGATCGCAAGGCATTCGTTAGCAAGAAAACTGACGATTTAAGGCTTGGCTTTTCGGTCGGATTCCAAAAACTTTACCTCCTCAGCAGCAGCTTCCGGTGCGTCTTTAGCTAGCGTATTCAAGAACATCTTTACACGGAAACTCCATTGCTGGAATCCTGCACCACCGTTGAATTGTGGGATGCGACACACAGCTTCTCTCGTAGAGGTGCCCATAACCATCTATTAATAAGTGCAGAGCTTGATATAATAACGTGTGCTTTATTAGAAGTCTAGTTTCGGAATGAGGAGATTGAAACTTGTCAAAGAAACCAAAATTGCTGTGATGGAATTTGGCCAAACGCATGAATTGCTCGAGACTACTTCAATGCCAGAAAATCTATCAAGAAATGGTAAAGTTATAACGTGTTTCAATTATTCGAGATGGTCGCTATTTATCCAATTCTCATATGGCCCCTACCCTTGTCGATAGACGTTATTTATTATTTACATGGCATAACGTCACAATACTATAACATACCCTGATACACAATATCCCTCCATAATGCCCAATTCGTGGCTGCTTATCTCCAATCCCTTGGGCACCGTGTACCCCCTAGGTCTTGCTCCTGATCTGACCATCTTGCTCGTTGCGCCCCACGTCGTCTTGTACCAACCGGATTCCCGTCGAACACCATTGTTGCAGGATAGTTGCTCGGCATTCTCGCAACATGTCCTGCCACCTTATGAATACTGGGTTCGCCGGCGAGTTGCGCGAACTCATGGCTCATCCTTCGCCTCCATAGTCCGTCATCCTGTACTCCACCAAAGATGGTTCTTAACACTCGTCGCTCAAAAACTCCGAGTGCTCGCAGGTCCTCTTCAAGCATTGTTCACGTCTCATGTCCGTAGAGGACAACCGGTCTTCGTAGCTTTGTACATGATGCACTTCGTACGGGAGCTAAATCTGTTTGACCGTAATTGCTTGTGGAGCCCATAGTAGGCACGACTTCCACTGATAATCCGCCTCCGTATCTCACGGCTGTTATCGTTGTCCGCAGTTACCGGTGAGCCGAGACTACCTAGAACTCTACTACCTAGAACTCATCGCCGTCTATCGTTACACTGCTGCCCAGTCGGGTCCTGTCGTGCTCGGTTCCGCCTGCCAGTGTGTACTTCGTTTTGGACGTATTTATCTTCAATCCAATCTTCTCTGCTTCGCGCTTTAGTCTGGTGTACTAATATGCCACCGCCTCAAATGTTCTGCCGACAATATCCACGTCATTGGCAAAGCAGATAAATTGACCGCACGTCGCATAACACCTTGAACAGGAGGCAAGAGAGACCATCACCTTGACGAAGCCCCCTGCGGAATTTGAATGAACCCGATATCCTCACACAGCACTGGGTTCCATCCATCGTAGCCTAGATAAGTCGGGTCAGCTTCCCCGGAAAGCTGTTCTCGTCCATGCCAATAGACGTAGTCTAAGTAAAAATAGCGTGGATGTAGTCCTAATGGAACGTTAGACCAGCGTTAGGAAGCAAGTGTGTAAGAAAAATCTATTGTACACTCTTTAGAAAGCATTTGGTGACCCTGAAAACGGCCATTTAGATAAAATGGTAAATTTCCACGATTGTATTTGCTACGATGGTTGAGAGGGCGTAGAAGATAGCTGAGGATATATTAGGATACTATTTAATATAATTAATACTACATTTGCTCATTTGTATGCACAAACACAGAGAACAGACATCCAGGCTAGAACATTTTTTCTCTAATTTACTGTGTAAACAGTTAAAAGCAAACCGTTGTAAAAACAACGCCGCCTAGTCTAGGTTTCACCAAACTAAAATTGACAGCCTATCAAATCTCGAGGCGGGCAAGTGGCGCCATCATCATACGATTCACCAAAACTAACGGAAACGAGCTATAATTTTAAAATGGCAGTTACAAAAATTTACACACGGAGGGCACTCTAGCTTGGATGTCTGTTCTCTGTGGTACATAGTAGTTTCGGCATTATTCGAGTTATATTGAGGTACAAAAGAAGGGACATATTTCTAGATTGCTACAACATTTTAGATGCCTAAATGACTTCAAATAAAGCCTGTCCATGTCAAGTTTTGGACACTTTTCTTTCAGTGTAGATTTTGAATTATTTCACAGATCGCTGAAACGTGTCACTTATATGACAGCTGAAAGTTTCCACTCTATTTCGTGGCACAACATGTTAACGTTCTTGTTACATTCAGTAAAATGGCGTCGAATCAATTGGAAGTGCGCGAACGTATTTTGAACGAACGGCATAAAATCCGAATTTATCGGTACGCGATCTTGCCAAGAAACTAAAACTACCGAAAAGTACCGTGTTTTATGCTTGCAAATCATTTGACCAGCGCTTGACTGTGGATCGGATCGTTGGGAATGGAACAAATCGAAAAGTATGGAGAAAAATCAAAATCTTTTTGTGCGAAATGTGGCTCGCAAAGTTGGGTTGTCAAAAATCATGCGTACAAAAAGCGAAGCAGAGGCAAGGACTGAAGGCGTAGAAAGTGAAAAAGATGCCCAACCGTGATGAAAAGCACCGGGTCTGGCTTTTTATCCAACAATGCAAAGGAACGTCGTTGCCAAGCATTTCCGTACAAACAAGGTGTCAAAATTCCCGAAGAAGTATTTGATTTGGCAAGCCATATGTAGTTGTGGTCGAAAGTCTAAAAGTTTACTCTTTACCGGCACTATCAATAAGGATGTGAACGAGAAAGAATGTCTGCAAAAGCAGTTGCTACCGTTTATCAGAAGTCACGACTTCAGCTCTAATTTGGCCTAATTTGGCCTCTTGTGACTATGTGAAATCCGTACTGGAATGGTATAAGGTACAAGAGGTCAAATACGTGCTAATAACAGCCAATGCACCAAACTGTCCAGAACTTTGCCCATTAGAGAAGTACTGGGCTCTAGTTAAGCGAAACTAAGAAGAAAGCAAATAGTACCGATGATTTCAAGAGAAGATCGAGAATCGTCACTGATGGCGGGTGTACCACAGAAAGGTCGAGAATTCTAAAGAAAGAAAGATTAATATCTTAATCAACTGTTTCAAATGTAGATATAACTCCATTATTATGAAATAAGCAAACGATTTTGTGGAAATATGTGTTTTTTGTTTGCTGCTCTTATTTTGGTGTCCAATATTTAACGTGTACAGGCTTTAAAGATTGTACTTGAAAAAATGAGACACACAAAAATTGTTATCAAAAATTCATTCATAGGTAGTTTTCTTCAAAATTTCAGGGAATAAATTTCAACATTATGGTTCTACTCCATTGGTTTGTTGGATCTTTTCTTCGTGGCTGATTGCCCGCACTTTGCACTTGATAACAATCATAAGGTTTGGGAATAGCGAGGCCGACTATTTTTGATACTCTTACCCACTGTTTCTTCGTTCTCGAACATTGTAGGTCTTATACTAAGTTTAGCCTTCATGATGGGGAAAAAAAAATGAAATGAAATAATCAAACATTAGTCAAAACAATTCAGAAAATTATTTGGAATAGTAAAAATATGCATACGTTTGCATATTTCAGGGATAGCATTCGTTTAAAATAAAAACAGTTGGCAACCCTGTTTGAGCGATATGCTTAGAGAAAGACGAGAATAAATCCGCCGTAGCCGCAGGACGTAAAATGTTTGTTTGTTGGGCTTTCATGTTCTTTCGCTTTTTTCCAAGAACAGCGTTTAACGACTTACGATGTGTATCATCCTATATCATACACAATATCATCCAGTGCGATAGTCCCCGGCGAAGAAATACGACCAAGATTATCGGCACTGAAAAGCTCTCGTAAGAACGATGATCTTCGTTCAATTAATCAGCAAGTTTTCGCGATGCACAATGGCCATACTGCCGCCTCGTGTGAGCTGGAACCCAACACAGGGAAATCATTCTGCAAAATCAAATTAATTACTCGGAACAGTTTTGCCATGCGGCACACGGTGAGGAAGCGACGATGATTGTCGTACTTTTACTACCATACTGTAATCTCATATACAATACGATGGATGGAAAGGACAAACCCGTCGGCCCTTCACTAGCCCGCATGAGTCAGTTTCGGAGAAATTACGATTTGTGATTGTAGATTCAGCCGGTGCCGAGTCAATGCTGCTCATGACATTATCTCCTTCCACTCCGTCTCTGGCCCACATTCTCCAAAAAACCCGTTAAACACGGCTCTTTAAGAAGCTAGGATGAACCAAGAGCTTTAATTTTAATTGCTTCTCATCTACGCACAGAACTTCTAATCAAGTTCACAGCCAACATACGACGATAGGACGGTTAGAGTCGATTAAAGTTTTCCTCCAATCATCAAGGCCATCTTTTAGATGGCTCTGATTCGGGAAATCCGGATCCTTTCCGGTTTCGGCTGCGAAGCATCCAAGCGGAGCACGAAGAACGGGTTATCGTTCATGTGACACATAAAATTTAATTCAATTTCTTACCATCTCAATCTGAGCAATCAATACGATCACAGCTTCCGTTCCGGCTGCTCCAGGGAGCCCGAGAAGAAGGTTAAATGCAAAGTAAATTGTCTATTCATAAACAATTTAAAGTTATTATCCTTCTTGGTCTGGTAAGAAATGAAGACTGTTGACTCCATCTCGTGCTTGTCATTCTTCTCCATCCCTACGCAAATCACAGTAAGCCGTTTAAAGAACTTGAAAATTTTCACATGAACAACTTTGCACATGGCCTACGCTGTGTTGAAAATCACTTTTTAAAATATTTCCGTAAATATCTGCAAATGACAATCTCAACGACTTCTTCAACTAACTTTAAAGTGTTCTGTGATGGAAACTCATCTGCGATAACACGCAAATTCAATCAATCGAAGCCAAAACATATTACACACACATGGCATAATGATTTCAACTTTAAGCTTCACTAAAACATTTAGGAAAATCAAATACTTCTGCTGAGCCCCCCACAACGAGCGAAAACGCTGACTCTTTTTCCGGTTCGCTTGGAAATCGGCGCAACCTTTTTGCCTTTTCTCGTTCTCATCTGTTGTTCTGATCCTGCAAAGTTACATGGGAAACGAAAATCAGTCCGTCAGCCAGGCAGCCACAGAGCAACCGATGATAGTAGATATCCGACATTGCAACGTGTTTTATTACCTTGATATTTTTCCTCAGCGTTCGCTCTTTTTTTTTTCATCTTTTCTCATCATTTCGCCATCACGATCCGTAGCATCCGCCATGTCCCAGCACTCGACGACGATATGATTCTAAAACTGTTTACCTTTGGTATCAGTTTGGCGCCACCACACCGTCACACTCAGTCGGTGCTCCTTGAGTGTGAGTGTGTGGGACTCTCCTTAACCAAGTCAGATCACAAGAGTTTCAAGTTTTTACCCCTTATTGATTCCTGCTAGCTTTCTTCGTCTTTCCGGCCATCACAAAGCGAATGGGAAAATATTACGAGTGACGAATTCCCCCTTGGATCGAAGCAGGCCGTGATGCAGTGAAGTAAATCATCACGTAATGAAAGCGTCTTCTTTCGGTGTCCCGCTTTTCCTGGATAAAGACAAAAAAAAAGTTGGCGTAGGTTCTATAGGTAAACTTTCTATCTGTAGGTTACTGAGAATGTTATTTTTTCTTCTGCATTACTTTCCCAGCTAGCCTTCATGCGTTGGAACAGGAAAATGTCACGTTCACGATTTGTATTTTTCGTTATTGCGAAACTCCCCCGATTAGAGCAATTATAATATCCCTTCTGAACTGATTTTCGAAAACTACCAAAGCACCGGAGCACGAAGTTTGCTAAAAATCAATCAGTTTCAAAACGAGAGAAAAGAATCCCATCCCTACGGGACAAATCAATGGAATTAAAGTTTCCAGTTTCACCTACCTTTCAGTGCCGGACAAATCCGTTTCCAAATCGTGAGACAGCCGCACCGATGAAACTGCCCCAGGGCCAATTCCATGTAGAACAGAGGCAAGCCGCCGAACAGCAACATGATGCAGTAGGGAATGAGAAATGCACCACCTCCATTTTGGTAGCAAATGTACGGGAAGCGCCACACATTGCCCAAATCCACCGCAAATCCGATGACCGCCAACAGGAACTCGGCCTTCTGGCTCCACGTCTCCCGACGACGCTCCCCAGTCAGCGTTACCACCAGGGCCCGTTCCTTGTTCCCGCTCAGGGCCGTCCCCTTGGGATTCAACGAGGTCGTTTCCTTAGTCTGATCACCGGGGTTCGAGTCCGGGTCGGTTCCATCATCCTTCTCGCCACCCGGTGGATCCGTGGCATCCCCATTCGTGTGCCACGATTCTCGCTTCTTACAGTTGCCCTGATCGTAGGCGGCATTCGCTGTCGCCGCATCGTTCGTCATCTTCCTCTTCTGCTGGGACTATCGGCTCAGGAGTCGGCATACAACGGTGCAGTCTTTGGACAGGTCGGCAATGAAAGAGGATATCTGGAATGAATAGTGGGAAGATGGATGGAGGTTAGTTATCAAAAGTTTAGTTAAGAACACATGCAGTAAAAGGTTTTTTGAGTCTGTTTAATATTTTTTTATAAAGACACGCGAAAAGACCGAAAGTCGAGTTGGTATTTTTCCGCGAAGTAATTCGTTTTATCATAGAAGGAAAAAATTATGAGGAAATTGGTAAATAAGGTTGGTGTTCCCAGATTAAGGCTTGTTCGCGACAAAATCTGGACCGATTAAAATTGGAGTAAAACAAATTTGCTGTTAGTTCAATCCAAGACCCATTTTTGATTCATTTAATTGTACATTATTATTCATCTTAAAACTAATTACAGTTAACTAGAAATTAGAAGAAGAATTAGTATCTTCCATTTAATTCCAACTACCTTTGCTTATCTTCGACAGATACGCGTATTTCGTCTACAATGTGCAGACTTCTTCAGTGTCTCGTACTAATAACTCGAGTTATTAGTCGAGTTATTAGTACGAGACACTGAAGAAGTCTGCACATTGTAGACGAAATACGCGTATCTGTCGAAGATAAGCAAAGGTAGTTGGAATTAAATGGAAGATACTAATTCTTCTTCTAATTTCTAGTTACAGGTATTCCACTAAACAGCTCAAACCCTCTAGGATTTAATTACAGTTACTAAATTAGGCTGCATGAAGAAACTACAAACTTTTGAGTTTACTCCAGCCATTAGGGTCTGTGCTGACTTCTCAGCAACCGATTTAGCTGCTTTTGTCCAAAATTTTAGAAATTTTTCTATAGTTGTAGCATGTTGTGTATATTGAGAGAGTTCTCTCTTCACGAGAGCCCAAAGGACTTTGGAGTAGTGACAAGATGCCAAATCAGGCCAGAATAGCGAGGGAGCGTCATGGCTGTGTAGTAGGCCATCCCTTATGTTTAAAAAATTGCCAAGTCAAGAATTCCACCTCTTGAACCATCACCACCATCAGTACACCAGTGTTTAAGTATGATGATATAGTGCCCCAAACAACATTGATAAAAAATAAAAAACAAACTTAAAATGTTATCTACCTGACGACACTGATCATGGTCGACCTGCAAGACCATACACTACAGTAGCGTGCTTGCCACCGCGTGGGTAGTCACCCGTACTAGCATTTCTTTAGGTCCGTTCGGGGAGCACTTAACGTCAACGTGCGGTCTTTAAATTTAAGTATGTTTGTTTTCTACTCAAGACGAACATTTCAAGAGGTGGAATTCTTGACTTGGCATTTTTTTTTTCAAAATAAGGGATGGCCTACTGTGTAGGAATGGTAACAATCGCTTCTTTAGGCATTCTTCACGGTATATTTCCTAGTTCAACGTTCCGGTAATTATGAAGCTTTGGGTTGCTCGACCACAGCGGCATATTGCCTGCCAAACCAAATATTTTTTGGGAAACTTCGTCCTAAAATGCTCTTCTACGCCGTTCCGTTGCATGGCGGTATAATCAGACATTCCGGGAAACTGCTTAAGGTGAAACTCCCTCGAATCCTCAGTCTTCAACATGCATGTAGTAGTGCAAACCCTGTTTAGCTCGTATGTGGTAGTATTGGTGCATCATGAAGAAAACGGTCATGGTTGCCAGTAATTTTAATTTTTCTTTTTGGATAGTACATCTATATAATTATTCCCCTAAATTTTCAAATTCTTAAAAATGCATGAAACCTCAAAATAAGAATACCTTTCAAAGGTCGGGGGAGTCAGGGGCATAATTAGCAAGCTAAATATTAAGCCATACATTTTGTTGAATACAAATATTGTTGAATCTTAAACGTTAATGTTTCGTTCTAATTTGAATCATAAACTAACGGATGAGGAGTTGATTAGATGGCTGATACATAAAATTTACTTAAAATGTTTTAAATTGTGCATCTGCGATAATAAATGGGATTTTTGCTGTTTGAAAACTGATTCCAGGGAAATTTTCACATCATACTGAACTCTGACAACCAACGATAATATCATTCGATTGCCAGATTTTTGTGATTTTTTTCACAGGAATCAACTTGAAAGTTGTTTACTTATAATAATGATCTCTTATTTGAAAGAACGTCGAATTTACTTGGGTACTTACCTCAAAAACAAAGTGAGATCGTCACTATAATAATTGTAATCCAATTTTTCGTTGAGAATTCATAATTTTTCAGGATTTAAATGAACAAACGTTTTGTTCAAAAGCTCGAAATCCGCTTTAACAAAAGTAACAAAATTTAAGCTGATAGATATTCGAACAATTCAAACTGCAGTTCAGAAGATTTTTTCATCACCGAAAATTTGCATGCACAGTTCATTAAAGGTTTTGTAAGAAGCATACATATATTAGAATTTGTTGTGTAAAATATCTTAAATATATTGAGCATTGATATTTGTAGAATTCTTAAAGCTTACTTTAAACAAAACTGTGAAAAAATGCCTGATGAATCTCAATTTCCTCGCCACTCATTTTTTTGGCATGCATTTCTTAAAACGATTCGTCTTTATACAAGGTATTATTATAGTGGATTTAGCTAATAACTATTTACACATTTGATCGAAATGAGTCAAAATCTCGATGCTGAATGGTGTGAATACTTAGAGTCAATTGGAACCATTTTATTAATCCGGTGGTTGAAGAATTTTGATTAATTTGATACCTGGTTATCACCTTAATTAAGAGTACGTTATCATCCGCACATAACCTTCTAGACAAAGCTCTAGATTCCAGCTCAGAGCTTGATGTTTGAACATCATTTATTTTCGGTGAAGATTTTCAATTTCGGTTGTCAAATGCAGCTATACACCGTGTCCAATATATTCTCATACAAAATAAAACTCTATTTATTTTAAATAGATAATCCAGATTTCATTTATAACTTCATTCCATTATATTGCAATATAATAATGATCAACTACAGCATATGTTTTGGAATAATACCGCCTTTAACCTTCTTGACCAGCTTCAGACGTTTTTCGAAACCGTCACAGGTGGCAGCAAGACTTCCATCGGCATTTCGTCCCAAATTAAATTGGTTCATATTAGACGCCCTGTGGTCATCTACCTTCGCCATGACCATACGAAATAATCCAAGGGATTCAGATCTGGTGAACTGGGAGGCCATTCATGTTTGTCCAAAAAGTCGGTCAAATTTTCTTGGCACCAGCCCTTAACGAGATTTGCAGTATGCGATGGCGCTCCGTCCTGCTGAAACACATAGTGATCATCTCCAAACACCTCTTGTACATATTGCTTGACAACTTTCTCCAAAACTTCCGTTTTACAATATACGACATTCACTTTAACGCCTTTTTCGATGAAAACCAGTGGTAATTTGCCTCGCTTGCAAATTCCTCCCCAAACCATCACTGACGCAGCACTTTGGAATATTTGGAATATTCCTATTTGGAATATTTGGAATATTCCTATCACTCTCTGGAACACAGTTTTCGAAGAAATAGCCCAAAATCTGTCGTTCTGGACATTGTGGGATTGTTGCAAGACGAATAACTTTTCGTCGGAAAAGACAAATTCTTCCCCGCCGTGCCGCAACAAAAGCAGACTTACTCTTTCGAGTCGTTTCTGCTTGGAAGGTTCAGAAACTTCGTAAACCTTACGTTTCTTAAAAGCTTAAAATCCGAGGCCATTTTGCAGTATATTGTGCATTGACGATCTCGAAACATTCAGATCTGCGACCATTTTACGTACAGAGCGCTGTGGTTTTCATCTAATCCGTTCCCTGACCACTTTAACAACTCGTACAGCCCGTACCGTACGAGTACGACCGAATCTCTTTCGGCCATTCAACGGGCAGGTGTCAGTCCCACAAGAATTCACTGGAATGTTGGATAAAAAGGGTGGGTTCGTGTTAATGAACAAAACGCTGAGTTCTCTCGATGCATTGTAGATTATGAAAATATTAGTGCCGAGATTTCAGATTTGAACCGAATTGAAACAACAGGAACGATGCTGTTGGGCCACTTGCAAAGTTTGGTATAGGTTTTTCGTTGGCTAAACAACGTAGTTTCCATTTATTTATTCATCGTCAATTTAATGAAGGCCGTTCTCAAAAAGCACTGATTTTTAGAGCATACTTATAGTCATCGTCACGTTGGTTATTTCACCATAACATCATCCTATTTATAGGTCAATTATTGGCATAGTCTGCCCTATGAATATTAATGTGAACATCAAAGTACACTTCAGACGCAAGCGGGCGTATTTTTCTTTCGGTGTCAGTTTTTACTTTCATTTACTTTAATTTGAAAATCAGCGAAGTTTCATAGTGAAGATTGAGAATATCAATTTTACTCTGAGTTTACTGGTTTTTTCGATTATCTGTTATGATCGGTGTGCAGTTAAATACAAGTTTGTGTACGTGACTGGCCGAAAAACTATACAGTACAGCTATTAACTCGGATTTTTTTTTACAGAAATTAGTAAAATTTTACCGAATTGTGGTTAACATCCATACCTTTCACGACAAAGTCACGAGTTCAAATCTTACCCCCGGACAAGTTACGAAAATACCCAAAAGGTATTTGAGTGACTACGACGGGAGATGAACCAGCCCAGGGCTGAAAATCTCGATAATAAACGAAACAAAATTATAGAATCCTTAAGATTGCGAAGAATTATAGAATCCTTAAGATTGCGTCCTGTTAAAGGTCGTTCACATTTAAATTTGGACAACAGCATGTTTTTCACTTCCGTGTGTTCATTTTTTCCGTTTCAGAAAGAGAGAGGGAAAGATAGAGAGAGAGCGAGAGAGAGAGAGCGAGAGAGAGAGAGAGATAGAGAGAGAGAGAGAGAGAGATAATAATGACGCCTCAACCATATGCCATATGGGGGTAGGGCTATAGTTAATGCTTAAGTCCCAACCGTTTGAAGAGAAATGGAGCATCGCTTTACCTTTTTAGAGTAGATGTTTCCAACAACCAACAACCATTTTTTCCCTGGGTACCGGCAAAACCATGAGGTAGTATAACTTTAACTACCAGGTCCCAGGCTGGTCTGTTAATTTACTCTGGTCTGGTTTTGGAAAGAAGCACACAAGTGTTGCCAGATCAGTGGAAACGCAACCAAAAAGTGATTCTGTAAATCCTCTAGTTCTTCTCGACATTATAGTTCTGAGATGGTGATCAATGGTCAATTACAGTATTTGCAATTATTAAAAATGCTGAATTTGATCATATACAACTAGTTGAAAAAGCTGAAACGGTTTATTATCACAAATCAGCACACTTTTGCAAAGCACTACTACATAAGGGAACTGTTCCCTAGTAGCACACTTGTTACAAATCAGTCAAAATTACTGCTTTGTGACTCAAATAAGTCACAATCAAGTTGTTGCAACAATGTTCGACTATTTTGTGCTGCTTGGGTTGTATAAGTCATCTTTATCGGGAATGTAGGTATGATGTATCAATCAATTGATTCCTTTTGTGGTTTGCTTTCAATGATAAATAAAAATTAACATTGAAAAAGTACGAACTCAGATATAAGATTTAAATTGGAGTGGTAACCCTAGATGCTAAACTTTTATCAAGGCCTTGTAACGTAAGGCGATTTTGCTTAAATAATTTTTAAGAAACCATTTTTTTTTAAACAGAGCTTTTAGAGTGTGCACCGGCAATTTGTGATGTATTAATCCAACAGAATACTGAAAGCCCAACAAACTGCTCAAATCACGACGGCTCCAATAATAAAGTCGTAGAAGGAAGATAAAATACAAATATGGCACGAATTGGCTCAACAACAGAACCAATAACAAGAAAATTAGAACTGCCAGACTGAACTATTTTTTGAACTCCAGACAAACAGAAGATGAAGTAATTCACAAACTACAAAAGACTGCAAAAGTCATGAAGAAATAACAAAGATAAGTAAAACACGTTATTAAACTTATAAACATGTCACTGACGAACTAAATAACAAACAGGCAAAAATACGACATGACACCATACAAAACAGTTGACATGAACATGAAAAAGAGAAAGAGAAAGCAAATTTGAAAATGTAACAACTTTAAAAGCAGTGTCAAAAGCGTCTCTATGGATGACATGAACCTTGCACGACTGGTTAAATGCTTCAAAAGGGGTTTAGATATATCATCCTAACGCACCAGGTACAATACAATAACTTTTTATTTTTTTATTCGAGAAAACTGCTCCGGAAAACTCTCAGAGCATATTAAATAACACACCAACGGACCAAACAACGAAAGAATAAAGAAATTACGAAACGCCTTATCAAACTAACGAACGTAACACTGACTAAAAAAATAACAAACAGACAATTGAAGAAACTGACGAAAGGTCTCAAAAAACTCAAAAGTGGCTCCTTCCGAATCATTTGCAACAGCGTCTTCTTGGACGACATGTTCCGTATACAGCCTGGTTTCTAAAGTTTGCATTAAAAAAATGATCTTTTTTCGAATGGTGATAAAACAAAGCTAAGACGGATAATTGCTTTTGCTAAATTTTCCATGGCAGGTAATTATTTAAGCTTACTTGCAACAAAATTCTACGCCCTTGCGAGCAGCCTTCCGGCAGTTAACCAGAACATTCGCCATGGCAGACGACATGTTTTTGAGTTCTTTCTTCGTTTTATTTATGAATTCAGTTTTCGCGACCAAATTGTTGAAGTAGATTCTCTCGATGGGACGCAGCTGGAGGACGTTGGACGGCCGACTTCACCGACTTGAGTACCACATCGATATTCAGCCGCTCCATTTCCTCCAACGATCGCTTCGTGTAGTGGACCGACGTCAGAACCGGCCAGAACACCGCGTCTTCGTCCTTATGGTATTTCTTGATGAACGACCGGCAACCATTTCGTACCATAAATTTCCCCGTTCACGGCCAGTCCGGAGTGAAAGAAGAGCGGATTTGACATCCCCTTCTCGCTGATTGTCAGTCACAGCAGCACCTTCTTGGGGAACTTGGTGTGTAATGAACTTTACCTCAGAGCTCACTTCCTTCGTGGGGGAAGTAAAATACGAAGTGCCCTGCCAGCCGTTGCTATCCAGGGTGAGATAGGTCTTGTCGTCCATCACCACCGCCACGTCGCGATTTGCCAGGGAAATCGAGTTGACCATGATATTCAGCCGCTGCCGCTGCGTCATTGCCTGGAGCTTCAAAACCAGTGGACGCGACTTCCGCTTCCTGTCATGTATGCTGATGTTCGCCAGCTACTTTTTCACTGTTTGGAGCTTCTTATCGCTCAGAGTCGTCGGCCGTCCGAACAGTGCACTGTGGGACGAAACGCCAAAAACATGAACTTTTTACAATAACTCGTAAAAACGTGTTCTTAACATTTGGTGACTTCAGATGAAAATTTTCAAAAATATAACGCATTTGAAGGTGACAAATCTTAGTTCGCAGCTTCACCACAGGCGCCGCTGCAAACTTGATTTTTTTTAAATGATGAGATAGAAAGTTAGTGTCTTCGGCAAAGTTGTAGATAATTTTAATACAAACAATATTGCTGAAAACACTAACCTTTTATCTGGTCACTGTACCGAGGTACGTGTTTTTAAAATGGCGGGCCTTGGAAACGTGTTTTTTGATTTATTTAATAAATGTGCAGTTTTAGGTCAAAATAATGTTCTACAAAGTTGTAGCAAATAATCAAAATATAAATTTTCTCTATACTCACCTTACGTCTAAAACCTTTATGGGAGAAGTTATAGTAGTTTTATTGTGAAAAATATGCGTTTTTCATAGCCCTTTAGCTGGCGGGGATACGAAATGGATGCACATGAAACCTCATAGGGATCAAAATATAGGATGTGTTATAGCATATTATGTTGGCCTGATGTGTATCCATGATTATCCTAAGAGTGAACCTGTAGTTCTATGAAGTAGCGAATATATCATTAAAACTATCATAAATGCTAATATTCCCAATTGAGAACCCTATTATCGTTGTAAAAACTTGTATGTCTTGTATATTTTTATAATTTTATGCATAACTATTGCTATTGGAGTTGTGCACATCACTACCAGGCCCAGGCGCTCTTATGACATATACTCTTAAAAATTCAATATATTTACACACACACATATTTTAATGAAATCATTTCACCCTCATCTCTTCCTTACTCTCTTATCCATGCACTTACGCACTCATACAAACACACACACATACGCACCTGCTCAAATGTTTTTTAATCTACAGCCGAGAAAGTTTACTTCTCTGTGGATTGTGGATCGCGGATCATGTGGTAAAAAAGAGCAAACCGTGCAAACCGTGTGTTGATAAAAGTGCGTTTCAAGTACAGAAAATGGCTGACATAACAGGTAATGAAAACATTTGACAGGTGCGTCTGTGTGTGTGTTTGTGTGAGTGCAAGTGCATGGATAGAAATAAGAGAGGATGAAGTGAGGGGTGAAATGATTTCCTTAAAATATGTGTGTGTGAAATATATTGAATTTTTAAGAGTATTGTCATAGCTCCTCATAGGCGCTCCGCCTGGGCCCTGGTATGTGCACAACTCAATAGCAAAAGTTATGCATAAAATTATAAAAATATGCAAAACATACAAGTTTTTACACGATAATAGGGTTCTCAATTGGGAATATTAGCATTTATGATAGTTTTAATGATATATTCGCTACTTCATAGAACACAGGTTCACTCTTAGGGATAATCATGGATACACATCAAACCAACATAATATGCTATAACACATCCTATATTTTGAACCCTATGAGGTTTCATGTGCATCCACTTGCATCCCCGCCAGCTAAAGGGCTATGAAAAACGTATATTTTTCACGATAAAACTACTATAACTTCTCCCATAAAGGTTTTAGACGTCAGGTAAGCATAGAGAAAATTTATATTTTGGTTATTTGTATGCAACTTTGTAGAACATTATATTGACCTAAACTGCACATTTATTAAATAATCACAAAAAACTAGTTTTCAAGGCCCGCCATTTTAAAAACACGTACCTCGGCACAGTGACCAGATAAAAGGTTAGTGTTTTCAGCAATGTTGTTTGTATTAAAATTATCTACAACTTTGCCGAAGACACTAACTTTCTATCTCATCATTTAAAAAAAATCAAGTTTGCAGCGGCGCCTGTGGTGAAGCTGCGAACTAAGATTTGTCACCTTCAAATGCGTTATATGTTTAGAAAATTTTCATCTGAAGACACCAAAATGTTAAGAACACGTTTTTACGAGTTATTGTAAAAAGTTCATGTTTTTGGCGTTTCGTCCCACAGTGCAGTGCTTTCACTCGATGCTCTGATTGTTGTCTAATAGTGCCAAGATGTTGTAGATGCCGGAACGGGCGTATCCGGTGCCGCACGATGTCCCTTTTCGACGCGGCGGGGTGCCGTTTTTTAAAAGCGCCCACTTCTGAACGGAGTTGCTTCACTGTTTTTGCCATCACGGTTAGAATTCAACCGACAGAGCTGTCAAATTTTTTCTTCTGATTTATGGGTTACTATGATTGATGCTGCATGGGTAGTTTTGTCAGTGTGGGTGAAGGTAAATCCATGAAAAATCGGCTTTTGTCAATTTTTCAATGCAAACGTCATAAATCAATCATGATGAGGATGTATCTCAGTTAAGAACAACTTCCCAGTTCACTTACAACCTAAATATGCGTTCAACGTTGAACAAAGCCTGCCAAATCCGCAAAAATCGTCTACTTACCCAGAAACAAAGAAATGGACAATAGATATTTGGCACTCGACTGTGCACGTCTGTAATCCTTAAAGCCATGGATTCTTTTGTCTGCCTTGTCACATTTAAACTCAAAAGGCAAGTGTGTATGTACGGGAGTAAAAACAACGACGACTGGAAAATGAGAAACCACCTTCCACCTTTGGAGTTGCTATGGTGTTTTCACTCTTTTTCTTTTACCTGCACGCGTGTGTTTCTAGTTGAACGTATGAAAAAGTCTAATCTGTGTTTTGTCACTATCATTCCCTGTTAGATGTTTGATTGAGGTTGGATAAATATCTTCACGATTCATGACACCTCCAACATGTACGTAACACATTTCTCGTAGTTTCTTCACTGCTTTTTATTCGGTGGCAAATATGTGGTGGTTCCATAGTTTTTAGATGTTATCCTTATTCGAATATTTTCACAATGCTTTCGAATCTTCCCTAATTCTGCGTTATCATCCCAAAGACCTTTTTTTCCTTCATAATCGTTAATCTGGTCCAACCCTGGCTTGAAAAACAAATATGATAAAATAAAATAACATACAGAATCTCAACTGCATTGTCTGAAATTTTTTAAATTAATAGCAAATTTACCAGTTGAATTCGTTGAATTGTTTCACGAAAGGTCAAGCATAACCCAAAGTCGATTGTTGTTTCTGTAAGAATGAAGTATGGTCAAACATATCTGCTGCTTTACTATTGTTGTGCGGCCAAAAATTCAGAGTAGGATTTTGCCTTAACATATTGTGATAAGGACCCTTGTATCAAGCATCTTCTAGACTTGACACGCCTCTGTATATGTTGAGCCAATTTTGTCAGCACTCCATTTAGTGTTCTTGATGCCCTTCAATAATTATTAATTGAGATCTTTCGATGCCAGCACCGATGTACGAAATTATATATTGAGTGGCATACACAATCATGCACTTTCGCTAGTGAACTCTTGGAAAAATTCTACCCGTAAAATCTTCTAAAACAGAAAAACCGCTGTCTCCAGATTGATAATATCATCCATGTATCAAACTATGTGAAAAATGATGTCGAAAAATCGAAAACAAAATTCACGAAGAGAACCGATCAAAACAGCGGATAGCACTTTTCGAATTGCTTGTCCAGATTTTCCGCGCTTACTGCGATTCACCCAGGAGGGAGCGCTGACCAAATACCACGAACGATGATGGTTCCGTTGCTCGGCCTCGACACCGACGACGACACGACCATATGCTGATGACGAAGGGCGTCGCGACAACGGAAACGGCCACCGCAGACCACTTCAAGATTCTAATCTCAATGTGTACAATTGTTCCCGGTGCTCTCATTATTACCTGACGATGTCATTGCGGACAAATGGCGAACGGATGTAGCCGCGGTGGCGTGTTCGGGTAGAGCTGAGAGGGAAGAAAAAGAATCAACAATGTCATGTTGTACTTAAGTACTGATTTTTTTTTCGTGTGCATTTAAAACGCTCTTTTAAAAGATACATAAAACCGCGAAAAAGTGAAATAAACAAGGTTCTATCCATCGTTTGGCAAAAATGTTCTCCGGTAACTTTTTCGGATGTTTCAAAGTTGCTAATGACACAAGTCATCGGTTTTGTCTAGCTTCCCGGCGAAAAACGGACCCGGGAATGAGAGACAATTGTGCGTTCAAATGGAAAATGGTTAGTCTAACTGTGCCTTATGCCGTGCACCTTTTTGACAAGACACGTACAAATTGTGGGAAACAATGGAAAAAAATAACGCAACGTTCAGCAGAAACCACAATAAAGAGTAGGCTTTGCTATAATCGGGCAAAAGTAGCGTTTTTCCGCTGGAGTAAGTTGTCAATGGAGCACGCCTGGTGGCTCACTTGGATGAGTAGGCTTTCCCCTACCACAACTAGGCAGACGCCGAAGACACGTTGGATTCGTTCTAATTTAGGGGAGACGTCTGAAAGGGTTATCAAAAAAAGAGTTTTAGCATTCTAAATATTTACTTTTCCCAGAGGATTAAAAGCTCGTAGTGATGCGATGAATTTATACATTGAAGTAAAAACAATTTCTGCCTCTCCAAACTAAACCTCATGCCAAAGTAAACGAAGGTGATCCAATATAATTCCCATCACTATCGGCACCAACGTGTACACACGTTTAATCCGGTAAACTCTGTAATCACGCTTTTTTTTTCAAACGTTGAGATATTTCAACGCTCTCAAAGTAAAAGAAAAACAGCCAGATAGAGATAGACAGTAAATAAGCGGCAACAGGTCCAATGTAAACTCGTTTAGACAACCCTTCTGCCGGTCGATTGCTCGGCTCCTCTCGGTTTTGGAGTGATGAAAACAGGATTTAATTTCTGGATATTTATTTCATGTCGCTTTGCGATGGGAATCTACACGAAGATCTTGATTATTCGTAAATATTTGAGCAATGGAAAGGAGGAAATTTCAAACAAGGAACGCGAATGGAACCGGTGGAGTAATTCAAAGTTTGCATATAAATCAGTGGTTCCCTTAGAGACCAGTGTTTTGTTAATGTAGCCATGACAGCCCCGGATTGACTGTGGGTGGGAATGCCTTTACACTATCGTACATCAGATCAACGTTGAACGAGACATAGTTCACTCTTGTCAAATTTGAAATAACGTTCGATTTAGATTGAGCCCGGAGAGTTTTCACATGACAGGGCTATATTTTTTTAAATTTCACAGAGAATCATTCAACCAAATATATTCAAGTAAGCAGATATAATAAAAACAAACAAATTCACATTGCTAAGCAACCAGCTTTGAAAAGGCTTTCTCGATCATTCGTAAATGATGTGAGTTCTCACGTGTTCCCTGTGAGTTGTTCACACAAGTTTGGACGGCACCTTTTGTGTATTGCAAAACTCTATCAATGTGCTATTGACCTACCAATGTGCTAACGCTATCTGTCATTGTTTATGTTCGCGGCTTCCCGCGTTTTCGCTTTTCTTTTCGCATTTCATGTTGAACAAACAGAGAATAAACACGTTTTTATTGCATTCGTCCAGCTAGTCCGAGTGTTTCTTCCTCGACCATTTCACTTCAAGTTTTGGTGCCCGGTTACTAATAGTTTTACGTGCAAGTGTCGTTGAAGCTGAGGGAAGATAACTGAACGGTTTCTACTACCGCTGTTTGTTGGAACGAATTTCACCGCCTGGAAGTTCCGCGTGAAGACTCTGCTCGAAGAAGATGATCTGCTGCAGTTTTTCGAGACAGAAGCGGAAGCGGTGACGACGCTGCACGGGCAAAACCTTTGAACCAGAATCGGAAGTGTTAGTCCCTCTTCGTGTCCGCTAAACACGACTCGCAGCTGGAGTACATGCAAGAGAAAGACACATCAAAGCAGATTTTTGCGGCGTCATCCAAGCTGTTTGGACAGTTCAGGAGCTTGTTTACGTGGACTCAGAATATTTTCGGTAAAATCGGTTTGAGATTTTGTGCTCTAAATTTATTACGATTGAAGTAAAATTGCAGGAAAACAGACACCAGTACTTAGTTTTACATCATTTCCAATCGACCTGAATCCAGAAAAAGCCAATGAAAATTTTCGAGTCGCATTCATTTGAAGTGGCAAATGCTCGAACTACAAGGCTCATTGAATGAGCACTTTCTACATTTCGACCGGTTGGTAAGGCAACACCGCAACACCGGAGCTGTGATCCGCCATCTTCTTTTGACGCTCGTAATAGAGACAATGCCCAAGGATATAAAACAGAAGGGGTAAGGTATCGAATTGTTCAGCCCAAAACTTGACGTCACAGCTTTCCCTAAGCGCCGCACAAAAATCAAAAGAACAAGAAGCTGAAGTGCTTCGAATGCCAGCAAAATGAGCATAAAACGTCGGTTGTCCGAAGGCTGCGCAAAACGTGAAGGACCAGTCGAAGGCGAATCTGGCTACAGAAGCGGAGTGTCGGCTGTGGCGTTGAATATCAAGCGGATGGAAATGACAAGGGGGGTTTCTAGAGGATCTCAAACCGCTAACGAAGCCGGTACAAATCGCAGTGACGAATGATGGGTAGCAAATTTTGGGCTTCGTATGTCCCAGTATAAATTGAATAGAATGAGCCTGCCCATCTGGTTGACTCGCTGGAACATTGTTGCAACAAATTTGGTATTACTTCTGGCGCCTCAAGCTTTCCCTTAACGGATACATGAACTTAACGGCTAAACGAACTACGAAGGGCGCGCCACACGGCGAATTGGGGTTGAAGTCAGTAAGATCCCAATTACGGAAACTGGCTGACATGGAAAGATTCACGGTACAACGATTTTAGGCTGGCACCGATGTCGTCTCCCTGAGTACTGTCAAGTGACACTTATGGGAAATGGCGTTGGGTTTGACATAGTCTGTCTCCGTCCCACTAAAACCCTGGCAGGCCCTCAGTACGTTCCATTCTCCACCTCTACTAGCCCGGAGGGAGAAGGCTCAGATGCCCATCCTGACCTACGCCCATCAGGCTCTGAACGCGGTGTCCTCATGAAGACCCGCGTCTATCCCCCCCTCCCCATGGCCTCCCTGCTCGCCTTCAAGCTTGCATAGATTACCATGGGATCACTATGACGACTACTTTACGTGGATTTGGATAGCGGCTGAAGGGGAACCCTTCCAAATGCTCTAAATGAAACGATTCAGCGAGAGGAGGCGAACTCGTTTGCCAAAAGAGGCGGTGCATCCGATACGCGCGGAAGCATGGCAGCCTCGGAAGCAGGGGTTTCCGGTAAAAACCGGAAGATGGACCTGGGTTCATGCGGGCCATGGAGCGGAAGCTCGATACGCTTCCAAAAGTGTTGGTAGTCGCAGAACAGCTGATTGTGATAATCGACTTTACGTCGACTCGCAACAATATCAGCAAGGACCTCAAACATAGCTTGCCTCAGCTTCTTAGGGGTCCGTTCAGACTGCAAGTCGCGAGTGCCAGAGAAATAACAAGGCTACTGGCAGCGGAAAAGGCCAGGGAATCCACCTGCAAGTACATGAAATCATTATTCTTATCACCGAACATTTGGAAGTTATCTGTAGATATTATCATTCTGAAACCATTAACTGGACTGTTTGCAAAGTATCACCTGCAGATACCCGACTGCATCCAAACCGATGTAAGGCTGATCCTGTACGCTTAAATCCGGCGATCACTTCTCCCGCGGTTTCACCAGTAAGACCATGCAAATTGCTGTTGATTGATTCACCAAGATTACTATTAGTTAAAAGATCGACCCATACTTAAGGCCTTCCTGATGAACGAAATATCAGTATCCTTTTCCCAGGACTGAATAAGACTTTTCGTCTCCCCCGTAGATGATCCTAAATATGGATGATATGGTCCTCTATCGTCTTAAAGATTCGATAATCCCTGCGGAATGATCATAATGAGATGAATTGAGGAAGTACACGCAGACGGACGCGCGAGATCCCGCCTCACCTAACGTTGTGGCAGGGACCGCACCCGAGTGCTCAAAGAAGCGACTGGTGTCTAACGTCCCCATGGGTCCAAAGACATATGCGAGCGTAGTGTCGGGATTGGAGGATCCAACCGCAGGTCCCACGGGTCGTAAAATGAGTGACCCCGGCACAAAAGACGCCAAAATCGCCACTACCACCTCGGTGATGCGCGAAGAAATCCCACTCACAAGTGGGGAACAAGAGCAAAGACCCCTCCAGAGGCACGGAAAACCCCTGGACCAAGGTCCGGAAAAAGAGTGATAGACCCTAGAACCCCCCCCCCCCACCCCCCGAACAGGCCCTAGGACCGGAATAGAAGGTACGTGCCATAGCCAAGTGAGTGACACTACAATGTAGAAACTTGGACGAGCTCACGGAGACTGGCAAAATCTCTATGTGGAGTCAAGGTAGCCACAACAGCCATACGGCTGTGAAAGGCTCCACTCTAACCCAAGTGGCAACAATACGGTTGTCAAAGCCGCCACAGACTCGGCCCTAAAAGTTGCAAAACTCAAAGTGGAGTGGACCGTTTGCCCACTGAGTTTTCACCAGCCGCCAAAGGCGTGCTTTAAGTACCTCGAGAGCGGGCATATGTCGAGGGAATATAGGAGCCCCGATAGGAGCGACGGATGCTGAAGGTGTATAGGAAACGGCCACAAGGCCCGGGACAGCAAGGAACCCCCCAAATGCATGACGTGCTTTGGGAAACCAGACAACATGCACGTTACGGGAGGCTCCAAGTGCCCGGCCTACAAGGGTTGACCAAAAAGCTAAACACAGTGCGGGTAACCCAATTGAATCAGAACCACTTTGAGGCAGTTCAGCAACTGCTGTGTCGGCAGATCGCGAGTCAGGAACGGATATCGCAATAATATCCAACCCATACCGCATCCCCACCGGTAACGGAAACTGGGTTGCGGTTGGTTTCCATATGGCGGTATTATGGACGACAGGCAAGTTCCCGGTCCAGGAGGTTTCATGTCCACCTCAATCAAGGGCTTCGCGGTCGCAAAAGTGAAACGGAGTGTTCATTTGTAGTTCGGATGACAATGGAGCTAAATGGCCGTAACCTGTTGGTAGTAGCGGGCGACTTCAACGCCTGAGCATTGGTGTGGGACAGCCGCCGTACCAACCCAATGAGCCAGATTCTGCTTGAGGCATTGGCCACGCTCAATGTAGACCTGGCCACTATAGAAACGGAGCGAAGTCGTTCATCGACATGACGTTCTGCAGCCCTGGGCTGTTGAACAACTGAAGAGTGATGGATGATTACACTCATGCCCAGAAAGTTCAAACCTAGAGATGTGATGTTACCGGTTTATTGGTGGCCAGAGACGATTGCCGACCTCCGGACAATCTGCCTCCGAGCTAGAAGGAGGATGCAAAGAGCGCGAACTCCGAAAGAACGGAGCGGTGCGTGCCACTAGCCACCGCAAAAGCCGCACTAAAGAAAGAGATAAAGGCGAGAAGAGAGTAGAGAGATTAAAGAGAGAAGACGAGCCTACTTTGAGGGTCTGTATTCGAAAACCAATGCAAACCCATGGGGTGACGCCAATCGGGTGGTAATGGCCAAAACCAAGGACACCAAGGACAGCTCCAATCGAGCAATCACCACAGCTACCTCAGGTGATTATAAGGGGACTCTTTCCGCGCTACGATCAGATTCCCTGGCCTTCCATAACTGCAGAATTGTTCCATGACAATAACAACGGCACCGAAGATGAAGGAGATGAGGCGACTGTTGCAAACGATGAACTCATTGTGATAGGTAAGTCTCTGAAGGTTAACAAAGCGTCAGTATCTGACGGTATACCGAACCTGCCATCAAGACGGTTGTCTCACTGGCCCCAGGAATATTCAGATTGGTGATGCCGAGATTTTTGAACAAGGACGCCTTCCCGGACGCGTGGAAAATCCAAACGCTTGTATTGCTACCGAAGACAGAGAAGCCACTGGGAACCCATCAGCATACCGTCCGATATGCTTGTTGGACACGACGGGTAAGGTGTTGGAGAGACACAACAACCAGTATGGCTGGCTTCCGTTAAGTAAAGTCAACGGTGGACGCCATCAGGTCCGTCACCAAGACAGGCAGAGGTGGCAATCCAACGCAAGAGGCGGGAAGTTCGCTACTGTGCAGTACCCTGGACGTGAGAAATGCGTTCAATAGCGCCAGTTGAGAGGCTATCTCCAACTCGCTCCAACGCCTCCGGGTCCATGGGTAACTATATAGGATTCTGGGCAACTACTTCCAGAATTGGGTACTGCTATACAACACAATGGCGGATCATGAACGTGTTCAAGTCACCGCAGGAGTTCGGCAAGGTTCAATCCAGGGCCCGGTGCTCTGGAACACGATGTATGACAAAGTGTTGAGATTAAAGTTCCCAAAAAGGGGAAAAGATGGTCGGTTTCGCGGATGACATTACCCTAGAGGTCTATGGAGAATCCATAGAGTAGGTGGCCTTCCTGGTTTGCTTCATCTTGCATGACTCAGTGGATAGTGAAAGTACGAAATTCAGATTGACTGCATTGATGGAGATACGCGTGATTAATGCCACCCATTACTTCACGTTGCTATAACCCTATGCTAGGATCATCATTGGTCCAAATTAATCAAGGATGGAATTTTCATCCTGCAATAACGCCCGAAAAGTCTTATGCTGGTACAAAAACAACCTTGTGGTTTTTGTTCTTAAAGAGGTCAAGCCAACGAACACGCCGCAACTTCACCCAATCCAGAAATCATTGGCTACCAGGAAGGTAAATTTCATAAAATCCCTAAGGCATTCGAAAATGAACGAATGATTCTAAGAAAGGGTGGTTGAACCTAAGGCTTGTTCACGACAAAATCTGGACACCCCCAAATACGTATATCTCTGTAAATACTTCATCAACACGTGAAATATTTCACAGACTGATGAACGTCTGTTCATTGAGTAAAATCAAAAACAAGCTTTTAGATCGATGGTCGTCGAAAGAAGAGGCAATAAAAATCCGGATCTGTCAGTAAAAAAAAACTTGCAAAAAAGCTTGGTTTTCCTGCAAGCACTGTCCATAACATTCTTAAATCTTTCGATACACGTTTGACAAGGAATGCTGGTAGCGAAACAAAAACGGATCACAGGAATCACCAGAAGGATGCGAAGGTGAAGCAAATATTGCAGAAGAGACCAGATCTTTCGGTATGTATTGTGGCTAGAAAAATGAAAATGTCCTTAACTTTCATGCATACTTCCAAGCTTTGGCAAGTATGAAGTCGTTCAAGGTGAAAACTGAACCGAATCGTAATGATAAACAGAATGTGATGGCTGAAACCCGGGCTCGCAAGTTTTATCGCGAATATTTGACGAAGTTTTCCTGCGTGATAATGGACGATGATAATTATGTGCTGGAAGACTCAAAGGAGCTTCCCGGAATGTCTAATTCTACTGTCATGCAGTGGAACGGCGTAGAGTAGCATTTCAGGACGAAGAAAAAGGCCAAGTTTCCCAAAAAATATTTGGTTTGGCAGGCAATATGCAGCTGTGATCGAACAACTTCATCACTACCGGAACTCTGGAAGAAGCAATTATTGACCATTCCTACGCAGCCATGACGCTCCTTCGCTATTCTGGTCTGATTTGGCATCCTGTCACTACGCCAAAGATGTTTAAGAATGGTATAAAGCAAATGGAGTCCATGTTGTACTGAAAGAGGCGAATCCAACAAACTGCCCGGAGTTGCGACCTATCGAACGGTAATGGGCTCTCGTGAAGATATAAATATAAACAACAAGGTACAACTATAGAAAAATTTTGAAAATCTTGGATAAAAACAGCTTTGTAAATCGATTGCAGAGAAATTTGCACAGACCCCAATGGCTGGAGTTTCTTCATCCAGCCTAATTAAGTAACTGTAATTAGTTTTAAGATGACTAATAATGCACAATTAAATGAATAAAAAATGCATCTTGATTGAACTAACAGCAAATTTGTTTTATTCTAAATTTAATCTGGCCAGATTTTGTCGCGTACTAGCCTTATGTAAACAAGTTGGCCCCTCCATTTATGGAATACTGAAAAAGAAGAGTTTTACTTAAAAAAAAATCAATTTGTGTTGAAAAAAACAGTGACAAAATAAAGTGCCCACTTTAAAAATCAATATGTTTTCGATAAGTTTCATTGGAAGACCCCTCGATTGTTTATGTTTTGATATTTTGACATGTTTTGAAGCAAACGGCTCAACCTGGTGCATTTGTATACGTGATCGCATTTGATTCAATTGAAAAATGGAGAACGCAGTGCTTTCAAAAGCAATTCCTTGTGTTCGAAAATTGGTCGTTCTTGATGTGCAAAACGGTGAATCGCACCGAGCTGTCGCTTTTGAAGCGACGTACAATGAAAACGAGCTACAACAGACAAAACGTAAACGAGTACATCTTACTTTAACAGCTGAGCTTGCTGGAGATGGTGACTACGTGAAAAGTGGTCCTCGTCATAGGCCTGAAACTATGTCAAGGCAAAGCTGCGGCAAGATAAAGCTAAACACAGTAACCATAATGTAAACAGGATTGTTGGCACTCATTGTTGTATCTATTTTTTAGAAATACATGTTAATCAATGATTTATTCAGTGCTCCAAGTGCTATCAAATTAATTCTCCATTATCAAAAAACAACCTGTTGTACAGTATTTCGAACTGATCTCTCAACTGATCTTCAACATAATAAGAACTCATGCTTCTGATGTTTCCATACTCGTCTCAAGCTACAAACCAGTGGCCTCGGTGTTGCCGGAAGCGCTGCCAGAATTGGCAACACCTAGCACAAGCAAAAGATAATTACATCTTGATAACTATCCAAAGCTATCAGTAAAGGTGATTACGTCAAATTTGGACAAGGGAAAATGCGTGTAAGTCGTTGAAATCGTTCCTTCAGTAAATCAGATTAAATTTCTTGCAAGCATTAGCATAAAATTCGGAAAACTATGCAGTGTAGGCATCGTTTTCCATCCGAATTGCCGTTCTTACGCTTTATCCTGTCATCAGATTTTACAGCCACCTTGTCCACGTTCTTCGCCGCAGCAAAGCCAGTTCGCCTTGAACTGCTGATCGTCAGCAGTTTTTGGTCTTCTTAGGTCCGCTTGACAAGTAGCCCAGAAATTCTCGATTGGGACGCAGCTGTGGCGACGTTGGGAGGATTCTACCGACTTGAGTACCACCTGACGTTGTTCAGCGGCGTATCCACTCCAACGATCGCTTTGTACCGTAGTGGGCAAGATGCCAAATCCGGCCAAAACAGCACGGAACTGCCTGTGTTTCTTCAGGAACGACGCAACGTTTATGCAAACACTCTGTACATAAATTTCCTGGTTCACGAGTCCGGAAGCGTATGAAGATGCTGCTTTGACATGCCACCGGTATCAGCTGGTTTGTCAAACACAGCAGCACTTTCTTGGCGAACTTTGCAGTTTCGTGACATGAATATCATCTCGGTAGCTTTCACTTCCTTCTGCCGAAGTAAAACTCACCCGGAAGCTGCTTGTAGTCGCTTTGACGTAGTTTCGTCGTCCATTACCACGCAGTCAACTTCGTCAGCATCGTCGTGTCAGCCTCCGATCGCGCTTTGGCCGTCGTATTTTGTTTATCATCGCGATTTGGAGTCACTACCTTCTTGTAAGTCGATAGTCCGGCTCGTTTTTGGCTCGATGCACGGTTGTAGACGATACACCAGCTTATTTGCGGCATCTCGGAGAGATAGGTTAGGGTTTCGCTTGAAACTACCGGCAACTCACTTTGTCGTCTCAGCGCTTCCGTTTCCCGCTGATCAGGTGTTCGCAGTACTTATTCATTTGCACCGATTTGCCAAGCGCACGCGTGGTGTAGCCATTTTCGACGCGGTATTCTTGTCGCACTCCTTTGGAGCTCGCCTGAGGGTGTCGAACGTCCGGAACCTTTCTTTCGATGCTCTGATTGTTGTCTAATAGTGCAAAGATATCGTAGATGCCGGAACGTGGCGTATCCGGCGTCGCACAAAGTGCCGCACGGTGTTAGTTTTCGACGCAGTGGCGGTGCCGTTCTTTGAACGCACACGCTTTTAGAACCGAGTTGCTTCACTGTTGTTTGCCATCACGAGGTTCAGAGCTTCAATCTGCTATGCTATTTTCCAACCTACCTTGCACTGATGGAACTTTCACGCTCTCTACTTCATGATCTTTCATCTAGCACTGTGTACATTACGGTTCGGCAAAAGAAACTTAACCAAACTAAGAAAAGCAGTATAGAGGAAATTAAAAACATGCAAGAAGTCAAACAAGAATGGAAAATTCGGAATACACATGGGAAAATAAAACAAAAAATAAAATCAGGTACACTCAAAAACTGCTCAGCAACAAGATGAAGAATGTTAAACATCTCGACAGAATCAGGAACCAAGGAATTACCATTCTTAGGATTTTCCAACTCCCAGATATTCATCACCCGATCCCATGGAAAAGTAATTAATTGACTAAACAGAATGCGGTAGTTGTCTAATGCTTTCCACGACGACCTTTACCGCATACCCAGATACATGAAACCGTACCAATTAGCTTCGATTGTGAGAGATAATAAATTTCCTGTTACTGCCAGTGTTTAGCGAGTGAAACACTTCCTCCTGCGCTGTATGATTGTGGCCTTGAGTGGAACAACTAGGGTGCACAATAGTTGCAATTGAAGATGGTTTTTACTATCGATTTTGACATAATTCATTTTGCTTCCTTTGTAACCTAATTGCGTTTTCCAACACGAACCGAACCGCGACATGAACCGAAAGCAACCTGTTGTTCTAGGGAATTGGTGGATGGTGTTCGGTGCTAATAAACAAGTTCCGGCTGAAGGTTGGGACGAAAGGGAGGGGAAAACAGACGGCAATAAACTTCCCCCGAGCGCCCGTGAAAAATAGCGTAAAATGCAGAAAATTTCCAAGGGGTTGGCCAGTGGCTATAAATATACCACTAAACGCGAGTGAGATGATTTATTCCATTTCAGTTCGATGCCAAATTGCACCAAGCCCTTGCCACTGGGCCCATTCAGTAATCGATTGCACGTTCCGACCACTCATTGACTGAAATTTAAATTCCTCGGATAATCTCAGCGTCGTGAAAATATTGTAGAACAATGCCGACTTAATTGGTTGTAATTTTTTGGCGGGAAAGAGCAATTTCCGGAAAAGGGATGAATGCAATTTCGGGAAAAGCCCCAGCCTTGGCTTCGGCTTGGGAGAGAAAAAAAAAACGATTACAAATTGGCTGCTCGTCATCGGACCAGCAGAGTATTTAGTACGACCGACCGATGGTCACCACCGCCATCATCATCAAGTGGGTTGTCATTTATTTCCATCCTCGGTGTTTATGTTGCGCCGTTTGGTTGTTTATCACCCGGTACTCGAATCAGATTAAATATTTTATTTTTCCAGAACGGTCCCGGTTCGGTTACCAGTGGTTTTCTGCCGAGGAATTGAAGCCGAGATTACGGGTATAAAACTCAAAATAAGTAGGATAACGAGGGAATTTGAGGGCTGCGGATCGTTCCATCAATGGTTTTACACGTGCAGGACAGGTTTATTAAGATAATAAGAGGCAATGACTGTAATGCGGCTTATTTATGTTTTTCAAATAACAGAATCATTTTATGGTAGTAGGCTGTGCGATGAAGACGCTTTTTTCCCGTCATAGTTAAAATTTTGGGAAAATTGAGAAATAATCGTGTTTTCGATCGAAATTCACATTAAAAATGTGCCAAAGTGCTCCCCAACGGGTTTTGAAGAAATCTTTGCATTTCCGATCGATTTTCATAGGAACTTCTTTATCCGAAAATAGCGCTTATCTCCTCTGTCGTGCGTGAATGGATGAGGAGGAGTCGAAAAAAGCTGACGTCTAGGATCACGGTTCGCGGTGGCAGTGAAATGGCTTCACGTGGACGAGTGCCGACTGCAGCAGCTGCGGGTCCAGCAGGACTTGGCCGAGATCTAAGACATCGAGGAGAGCTGGTTTGCAAAGCCATTTATACCAAATTTCCCAGTAATTTCTCGTGGAAGTGCAGAGGATTGCTCGGCTTCCTCCAAAGCGAGTATCATGTCAACAAGTTTCTTCCCATTCCCTACTTGACCAGCATTCGGTCACCAGTTTTTACACATTGAAGACGTATGTTAGTTTCAAACATTATCTGTTGGTTCTTTGTGTAAATACAGTTGATCTGGCAATAACGGACTTGCATCCGTGGGCGGTCAATTGTAATAGAATCACTTTATCTAATTCCAGGAATAGGCCGGGAATCGAAATAAACTCTCATTGCCAAAACATTAATAATTTGCCACCAAAATTCAAAGCGTCAATTCCGTTTCCCGTGAAAGATGCAAATAACGGTAAAATCATTGAAACGATGGGGTGGAACTTATCGATCACTTCGGGAGCTATGAAATCGTAAGCCTTTCAGCATGGCTTCTCCCATAGCATCGAAGTATTTAGTGCAAGAAAAAATAATCGGTTTACCACCCAAGACACTGGAAAATTTCTAAAACAACTTGAATCCTCTTTGCAATGCTTGATTGAACCGAATCCAGAAACGAATCAAGGTCCTTTTAGGTAAAATGTGTTATATTAGTTAGCTGTTACCCAAATTCCCATAGACACAATTTTCGGTATAAACAAGATATCAATCACTGTCCAGTTGTTCCTGAATTGAGAGGAAACTGGTCGGTCCTAGTTTCATCCGACCGAGCTCAATTAAGTCTACATTATTTGTACGATTGATATTGGTTAAACTGTCCTGTGATTTGATTACATCCCGCGGGTGAATTCACGCCACGAAAAGCACGTACAATCGATCGCACCGCCGCTGGCTGTGCGGTTGTCCATTGTGCGAGTCCAATTGAAGTTAATTACCCATCGCCACTGCACTCACTTTCACTATCGCGAGTAGGGTTGCTGCGTTGTTGTTGATTTTCTGAAAAATATTGAAGCGGATGAAAATACACCCAAATTTGTGGTCTCTCGACAGCTGACAGCAAGTAGCAGAAGCGGTTCAAATGACATTGTTGCCATAAATAACCATTTGACTTCACTATGTGATATTGCGATAAAGCCGATGTTTTTAAATGACGAAATTAAATATGTCAGTAAACTGACAGAGAGTATTTCATCTAGTAGCAATATCAATCACCAATATCAATCATATATTTAACCAGCGAGCATATTGACCATCGAGTCAAAAGTAGTAAACTGCTCTCCGGAATCGGTGGATTCTTTAGAATATGAGCTAAATTCAATAAATGATGTTCGAATAGTCGATCCTTACTTGGTACGACAAGAGCATTGAAAGCTGATTGGACAGATTTTGAAAAATGTAAGCAGCATCGTTTAAATATGCAAAAACAGGCTGAAAAAGCAAGTAGGCATAGGAAACAAGCACGAAATTACTGTTCATCACAGCAGCAATTATAGATATTTTAAAAACAACAACAACAAAAATGACCGACTCAACTTTCAAAGGGATCACAGCGGTAACAGGTATTTGCCACCGGATAGAATACTTCTTGCAACAGCAAAGGAGAGATTCTCCGAATCACCACAGCATTCAGCGTTTCACGCAGCTACTTTTCCTACTACCCACCGGCCAATACAGTTCCGGAGAGGAGAAAATCTGAATCCCCACCTGGTGCATGATGGCTTGCCACGATCTACTCCCGCCAGGCAACCCATCTGGAATACTCCCGGATGTTCGTCAGATCCTTCTACAGCTTGTGAGGCATGCCATATTCAGCATTCGTGTTTTCGACGCAACTGGCGAACTTCTTAGGCAAACAAGGATCGCAGCCAGCCGTGCTTTGAAACTGACGTTTTTGCTACACCGTTTCCGCGAAAAAGATCATTCTTTTTGACAATTTGACGGGATCAGTTAGAGCCGCTATGAAAAAAAAGGCTAAGCCAGAGCATCTGACAGTCAAATCAAAATCATTACTTGAACTAGAATTGACGGAGAGCGCCTCTATCAGACTTTGGTGTAGAAATCGGGTTTACCTCTATATCGGCAATGTAGAATTTGCAACCATTTCCAACAAAGACGTTCTGGCATTCCGCAACAACTGTCAATCATTTTACAGTGGCTCTTTGAAGAAGCTACTCAACAAATCTTCATTAACATACCCTTTAACGCGTTACATCATCTTCATTAACTCTGATGTTATAACTCACTCCACGGACATAGCTTAAAAGCATATAAAAGCTTTATAAGTGGAGGTAGGCAGAGCTTAAAATAATAGGTCTTGTTTATTTGAAGAACAGTTTGAGACTGAACGTTTGGAAAAACAACACTCTTAGTAACTAAGGAATAGCTACACGGAAAAAAATCCGTGCCCGGATCCGTGAACTGCAGTCATGAATTCGAGAACAAGCAAAAATACACCGTGAACTGAATCACGTAATCATGAACTAAATAACGTTTTTAGGTAAAAATCCTGAAAACGTGAACTAGTTCACGGTCCGTTTTCATTTTCGTGAACGCTTTTGTTTCTGTGTATAGGGAAGCCTACAAACGGTTGCGCCGAGTTGCTTCGTCTTCACCCCCTCTCAATCGTTTAGCCCAAAGGAACGTCGAAAAAGTTGGTCCTGGGTGCTCACCGGCTCAATTTGCAGTCGTTCTGCTTCCACGTGGTCACGCATAAAATGATGCGTGACTTCGATATGCTTGCTGCGTTTCGTCACACGATTCTTGGCCATACCGATGAAACCACGGTTGTCCTCGTAGATAATGACGGGCTTCACCGTTATCTTCAGGTCTCCGAGGATGCCAGTCAACCAAATCGCCTCGGATGCTGCTGCGCTTAAGGCCACCGTCGTTTGCTTCATGCTCGACCATGACACGGTTGCTCCGAAGAATCCCATCTTCAGCAACTGTCCATTCAGCCGCTCGTTCCAGCAGACTAGGAGACTACTTTAGTCCGTACAGGGACTTCTGTAGTTTGCACACCATGCCTTTATTCGCTTCTACGCCGTCCGGCACCGCCATATAAATGTCCTCCTTGATCACCATGAAAGAATGCCGTTTAAACGCCCATCTGGTGGAACAGGAAACGATGATGCACGCCGACAGCCAGGACAGTTCGGATGGTGGTTAACTTCGCAACAGGAGCGTAGGTTTCTTCATAGTCGATGCCTTGACGCTGCAAGTACCCTTTCCCCACCAATCGAGCCTTGTAGTGTACTTTCTTGTCGTTGCTGTCCTCCTTAACACGAAACACCCATTTCGACTAAAGCGGCTTGCCACTCCGGAGACAGCGTTGTAATTTCCATACTTGGTTCGCCTCTATCGAAGCCAGTTCCTCTTGAACGGCCTTCAGCCTTCAGGGTACGGTCGTCTCGGCCTGCGATATCAGAAACAGCTCCGTGACCAGTAAAGAAATTGAGCGCTCCCGGTCGCTGCGCCTCAGCAACGGTTGACCCTCATCCCTTGGTGGAGTCTACAGTCTCGTCATTCGCGTCGGGATCTTGATCAGCATTCGATTCGATAACAGCATCTGATTCGATTTCCTCGCGACGGTTGGGGTTGCCATCCTCAGCATCGAGATCACCTTCCACACACCACCAGCAGAAATTCCCAGAAAAGAAAGCAATTTTCGTCGCACTTCACATCACGAGCAATGATGATCTTCCTCGCGGCACGATCCCACAGTCGATAGCCATTTGGAACATGTTCTTGTGCTGCTGATCTGGTATCCAGGCGTAGGCTTTACACCCGAACACACGAAGTTTCTTCAAACACGGTTTGCTCCCATACCAGGACCGTCGGGCTCCGATTGATGAGGTAGACGGCGATGAGGACTGCTTCGGGCCACATCATCTTGGGAATGCTCGACTCGACCAGCATAGAGCGGAATTTTTCGACCACAGTTCGGTTGAACCTTTCCGCAACGCCATTCTGCTGTGGCGTGTATGCCACCGTCGGTTCGACTTGGATGCTCTTTCAAGAATAGACATCTTTTTGCGCATTTGAGCCATACTCACGTCCTTGGTACACTGCCAAGCTTGAAAATTTCAAGCCGAACTTTGCCGTCGCCATGGCTTCATATTCCAGGAACATGCTGAAGACCTCGGACTTCCTCCGCATTATGTACAGCACCGCAAAGTGGCTATGATCATTGATGAAGCTCACGAAGTACTGGGATCCGTCCCAAGCAGAGGGGGTCGATGGGACCGCACACGTCCAAGTGGATTCTTTCCAGGGGGGCCTGGTCGCTTGATCACGAGATCCGCTGATAGGGTCGCGACATTGCTTCCCTTGCACACAAGCCTCGCAGAAACTCAGCTTGTCTTCACGAAATTCAGCACCAGTCACCAGGTTATTCGATACCATCACCTTCATTCCTTGCTCGCTTAAATGTCCAAGCCGCCTGTGCCAGAGTTCATCTGTCTCCGACATGTACAAGTCCACGGTTGGGCGTTCCAGGTCAATGTTCAGCTTGTACAGTCCGCCCCGGGCGGTGGCGATAACTTCCCCGTCCTTCTTCAATATTGCGACCTTGTCGACGAAGTTTACCTGCACGCCGGCCGTGAAGAGCTTCTTCAAGGGCATCGCATTGTCGCGCAACTCCGGGATGTACAGTACTTCCAGGGGAGTTTGCTCATTTACACTTCCGGTCCGCTT
>JASCZW010006591.1:0-89055 GCA_034211315.2 Aedes japonicus
AGTAGCGATAGCGAATAGCGATAGCGAGTAGCGATATTGAGTAGCGATAGAAAGTAGCAATAACGATAGCGAGTAGCGAGTAGCGGTTGTAATAACCGATAGCGAGTATTGATTAGTGAAGGAGATGTAGATAGAGATAGAGATAGAGATAAAAATGGAGATAGAGGCAGAGATAGAGATAGAAATAGACCATGAAGGACGCATCGTTTTGTTTGCGTTTCCTTTCCTTTTCCACTTTTCTTATGACAAACACAAAAACCCTTACTAGCCCCGAGACAGCCGCGGGAATACGGTCACCTTTTCCTATTAACATTTTGTGTTTTTTTTTTTGCAACGCCATTCAGCTTTTGTATCTCACGCCACAAACAGTATAAAAAGGCGTTTATTGACGCCGTTTAGAGCACGGGACGAATGACCCCTAGGGTTAAAGTCCCGTTTAAAATAATAAAGAAGAAGAAGAATCAGTTTAGAGCAGAAGTTTTGTGTAAACTAGGCAGTAAACATCAATAAACGTAGTGAGGATATCATTTCTACACCGAGCACTATGGGATGTAGCGAATCCGCTACTCAACTTATTGCTGATTATTCTCCGCCGTTGTTTGGATGTCGTTGCTACCCCTTTCTTCACTGCCGCTCAGAGGACCTTTCTGCCGCTGTTGTCTAGTTCTGCAATCTCTCGCTACCTTTAATTTTAAAGAGTTGATTCTGGCCATAGTTCTTTTCAGAACTGGCCATCAGGAAGGTAGACGACTGAGATACAGAGGTAGTTCAGCAGGTCGTTGTGAGTGTTTGGAAGAAGGTCCCCTGAGATGTTCGGCACTGTTGGTGTTGGATCCCGATCGTTGCTGTTCGCTGCTGTTGTTTCCGCTGTAAACGGTGGCAAGAGGAGCAAACAGACATCAAAATTTGTTTGGAATTCAATCAAAACTTAAAGTAGCGAGTAGCGAGTAGCGAGTAGCGAGTAGCGATAGCGAGTAGCGATAGCGAGTAGCGATAGTGAGTAGCGATAGCGAGTAGCGATAGCGAGTAGCGATAGCGAGTAGCGATAGCGAGTAGCGATGATGCGAGTAGCGATAGCGAGTAGCGATAGCGAGTAGCGATAGCGAGTAGCTATAGCGAGTAGCGATAGCGAGTAGCTATAGCGAATAGCGATAGCAAATGGCGATAGCGAGTAGTGATAGTGAGTAGTGATAGTGAGTATCGTTAGCGAGTAGTGCTAACGAGTATCGATTAGAGAAGGATATATAGATAGCGATAGAGATAGAGATAGATACAGAGATAAAGATAGAGATAGTGAAAGAGATAGAGATTGATTGAGTTAGGCATTAAAATCTTTGGTATTTCATTTTCATTCAAACTAAATCAGAGCATAAATATTTTTATTTGAAGTTGAGTTGAAGTTTGAGATTTAAGACAAAATGAGCGATAGCGATAGTGAGTAGCGACAGAAAGTAGCAATATTGATTGCGAGTAGCGAGTAGCGATAGTGAGTAGCGATAGCGATAGCTAGTGGTGAAAGTGAGTAGTAATATTGAGTAGCAATAGCGAGAAGAGATAGCGATTTGCGATTGCGAGTAGTGATAGCGAGTAGAAATAGCAAGTATTGATAAGAGAAGGAGATATAGATAGAGATAGATATAGAGATAGAGGTAAGGATAAAGTTAGAGCTAGAGATAGAGATTGATGAGATAAAAATTGAAATAGGCATTAAAATCGGTTTGGAATTTCATTTTAATGAATATTTAATCAAGAAATAGCGATAGTGATAGCAATAGCGATAGAAATAGAGAGTGGTGATAGCGAGTAGCGATAGTGAGTAGCGATAGCGAGTAGCGGTAGCGATAGTGAGTAGCACTAGCAAGTAGCAGTAGTGAGTAGCGATATTGAGTAGCGATAGCGAGTAGCGATAGCGAGTAGCGATAGCGAGTAGCGATAGCGAGTAGCGATAGCGAGTAGCGATAGCGAGTAGCGATAGCGAGTAGCGATAGTGAGTAGCGATAGCGAGTGGCATAGCGAGTAGCGTAGTGAGTAGCGATAGCGATAGCGATAGCGAGTAGCGATAGCGGTAGCGATAGCGAGTAGCGATAGCGAGTAGCGATAGCGAGTAGCGATAGCGAGTAGCGATAGCGAGTAGCGATAGCGAGTAGCGATAGCGAGTAGCGATAGCGAGTAGCGATAGCGAGTAACGATAGCGAGTAGCGATAGCGAGTAGCGATAGCAAGTAGCGATAGCGAGTATTGATTAGAGAAGGAGATATATATGGAGATAGAGATAGAGATGGAGATTTAATTTTGGAACACTGCAACTCACACTCTTAGACAATTTTATAGTTTTTGGTCATGTTTAACCGAACTTTCAACAGCTGAACAGCTAATCCGATATATCGGGTTTCGTTCGGTGAAATTTTTCAAGTTTGCAGTTAATTTTTTACAGATAACTGTAAAATTTCACCGAAATCCGGTAAATCTCATTACCGATCGTGCAGCTGTTGAAAGTTCGGTAATTAATTACCGAATATTGTAAAGTTTTCTTATTGTTTACACCGATTTGTACACGTTTGTTGATTATTGATGATCTTGCGGGTGAGCGCTTTCCGTTTGACTGATTTTTCTGCCGTTTTTCCTAAGAGAAATGAAAATTAATTGTCAAAGAATGCAATTGACAATATTGACAGCCTTTATCGCTAGGAGTCAAAGACTAACAATTTCATGGAAAGAAGGAGAAAGTCTGTTTTTTCACAGTCACACAGCAATTATACGCATGGACGTCATCTTATTCCGATACACCTGTTCATTCAAGTTTTTTCGATTATTTAAACTTCCATATAAGGTTAAGGTAGAAAGTTTGACATGCATTTTTTCCGCTGTGTTTGCCGATAAAACAATTGTCGGAGTAATTCAAGTTTGACCCTAAACTTGAACTGTATCTACAGAAATGACATGTCGATAGTGAAACTGGTCCGTGGTGGTCCGTGGTTTACGATGAGAAGTTTGCTGAGGTGTTTTGAGGATACCGGGTATCCAAAGATTGCGATAGAGGATGAAATTGAGAAATATATAGTGTTGGGTAGCGATAGCGAGTAGCGATAGCGAGTAGCGATAGTGAGTAGCGATAGGGATAGTGAGTAGCGATAGCGAGTATTGATTAGAGAAGGAGATATAGATAGAAATAGAGATAAAGATAGAGAAAGAGATAGAGAAAGAGATGAAAGTTGAGATTGAGACTGAGATGAAGATTAAGATAGGCATTAAAATTTGTTTGGAATTTTATTTTAATGGAAACTCACTCAGTAGTTTAATACAAACAGATTTTATACCAACATTGTCAATGAAATTGCAAATTTTTAACAAATATGAAGTAGGGAAGCGGAACCTATCTTGAGCTCAATAAGCAGACCTCCAGTGAAAATCGGTGAATATTCACTGAATACCGAAAACTGAGTACACAAATTATTCACAATGTATTCGTGCACTTAGCGTTAATCGTTTAGCAGCACACAAAACATTCGATTCTGATAATTTTCTTCCAATTTAATACAGAAAAGCTGCCATTGCTGTGTACCTATATTAAAAATCATTAATATCAATAATAAGTAGATCATTTGACAGCACTTCACGTGTGTTGGGTAGCATGCATATAACCAAGACAAAATAAAAGGGTTTGTTTGTTGTTCTTCCATGAGAATATTGACGACAGACTCACCACAACGCTGGGCATAGAATGCTCTATGAATGTTTGAACACGCACACTAGCGTTGATGTGTATGCTATACAGTATGTGAGCAGTGCAACATCAAGCGATTACGTCGATTGTTAACACGGTTCAGAATAGGTGCAAGCGTATTTAAATTATTGTGAAAATTAATCCCATAGTTTTCTAGTATTTTATCACGTATTCGTAGATTCTCGTGTGGCTAGTTTAATAAGTGAAGTGTGATGTTTATGGTTTGTGCGATTACGCAACGAAAATGTGTGAGGATATAGTGCAATTAAAGAGAAAACTAGGAGTCTGGTTCGAGTATATTCCCTAGAACGGTTAGATCAATACGACGAATTTGTAGTGCAAAGGTAAGAAATTGTGTTGAAAATCTGACTGCTCATTATTTTTACGAAATTTAAGTCTCCGAAACGTTTTTGTAGCTTATAATATGAATGTGATGGATATATGTACTATGGTGAAATGAAATTCTATGAAATTCTAATTGAAACTTTAGATGGTTTTTCATTTTTAGTTTTAATTGATATTGAAGTTTGTATTAGACATGAAATTTGTTCTGGAGTGTAAGTTGGTTTAAAGTTTGATATGAAATTGAGCTGAGTTGAGTTGAAGTTTGGGATTTGAAATTTTAACTGAAATTGAAAAAGACATTGCGATAGAGATCAAAATTGAGAGAGATAAAGCAAATCGCACTAGTGACTAGTGATAGCGAGTATTGATTAGAGAAGGAGATATAGATAGATATAAAGAAACAGTTTGGGGGGGATACCGGGTATCCAAAGATTGCGATAGAGGATGAAATTGGGAAAGATATAGTGTTGGGTAGCGAGAATCGATAGCGAATAGTGATAGCGAGTAGCGATAGCGAATAGCGAGTAGCGAGTAGCGATAGTGAGTAGCGAAAGCGAGTAGCGATAGCGAGTAGCGATAGCGAGTAGCGATAGCGAGTAGCGATATCAAGTAGCGATAGCGGGTAGCGATAGCGAATAGCGAGTAGCGAGTAGCAATACCGAGTAGCGATAGCGAGTAGCGATAGCAAGTAGCGATAGCGGGTAGCGATAGCGAATAGCGAGTAGCGAGTAGCAATACCGAGTAGCGATAGCGAGTAGCGATAGCAAGTAGCGATAGTAAATAGTGAGTAGCGACTACAAGTAGCGTATTGAATAGCGTTATTGAGTAGCAAGTAGCGATAGCAAATGTTGGTTAGGGGCTATTCATAAACCACGTAGACTTTTCTGTGGGGCGGGGGGCGGAGTTTGGCAAAAGTCTACGCGCCATAAAAAAAATAAAAAAAATGTATGGTGGAAAGTCTACGAAGGGAGCGTGGGAGGGTGGTTGAGATTTTCAAAAATGAGTCCACGTGATATATGAACAGGCCCTTAGAGAAGGAGATATAGTTACAGATAGAGATAAAGATAGAGATAAATATTGAGATTGAGGTTGAGATAAAGACAAAGATAGTCATTTAAATTTGTTTGGAATTTAATTTCAATGGGAATTTAATCAAAATTCAATTTAAATTTAAATTGATGTTGAAGTACATAAAGCACATGAACTTTGTTTTGAAGTTAAATTTGGCTTGAAGTTAAAAACATTTTTTTTTTAAAGAAGTTGAGTTGAAGTTTGCGATTTGAAATTTTAACTGAAATTGAAACAAAGATTGCGATAGAGGACAAAATTAAAAACCCGCATTAATCCACCGATGGTGAGACTGAACCCTTCTTACATTTCACCAGAATTACAAACTCAAATGTGGGCAATATTGTACTGGATACATATTTTCATCAGAAATTCCAAGAAGATTCAGAAATATTCAATATGCCATACATCCAGTTGATAAAATGAACTTTTTGTCAATCCTGAACGTATTGCTCAGGATTGAACAAAAATTAAAATATTTCCATTAATAGTCTTTAATGACCTGTGTTTGTTAGTTATATAAAAGGGGAAATTACATAAATATTAGAAATTTCATATAATCAGTCCATAGCATGAATTATTAGACAATCCTAAGCGTCAATTTTGATTATCGATATGGATTCAAGATGCTTAGTAAGTACATATTCGTTGAAAATAGTAAATGGAGACTTTGTGTAATTTTCGAATATACTCGTTGCAGTTCAAAACCAGACCACTCGAGCCAATCGATGCTGCTCTAATTCTATACAGTCGCATAGTGTGGCTAGTCCGCTGTATGTGCTATACAACGCTCCAGATGCGACACAATAGAATGCAAGCGGCATCGATTGGTGTGATTGGTCTTGTTCGGTTTTGCACTGCAACGAGTATATTGTCATCACACAATTATGTGCTCTCAGGTATTGTTTTGGTCATATCTCCATGAAGGATTATCCAATCATAATGAAATTTTGACCAGTTATTTGGAGATATCATAGCTTTGATTTGGCACCAACAAAACTAAAATCGGTACACAAATAGCTCAGTATGTAATCGGAGACTAAACTGTTTGATTACTATTATAATAGGCCTTCAAGTACTGTTTCGTTCATATCTTCGTAACGAAATGTCCGAATGAAAAAAAAATCAATTGCGTTCTATGGAAATGTTGTAGCTTCCATTTGCCGTCAACAGAACTGAAACCGGTTCACAGATGGCTGAGAAACCGATGTGACATTATTTGTAACGCACACACACACATACACACACACATACATACACACACACACACATACATACACACAGACATGTGCTCAGTTCGTCGAGCTGAGTCGAATGGTATATGACACTCGGCCCTGTGGGCCTCGGATAAAAAGTCGAGTTTTCAAGCGATCTTAATACCCTTCTATTGATGTAAGAAGGGTAAAAAGATGAAGCAAATCGTTATAGTGAGTAGCGATAGCGAGTATCAATTAGAGAAGGAGATATAGATAGCGAAAGAGATAGAGATATAGATAGTGAAAGAAATAGAGATAGAGATAGAGATTGATTGAGATACAGATAGAGTAAGGCATTAAAATCTGTTTGGAATTTCATTTTCATTTAAACTTAATCAGAGCATAAATAGAAATTTAATGATATCACACTAAAATTGTCATTAAAATCAAAATTCCGAACATATATGTAGATTGCAATTCAAATTAAAACGGTAGAAGATTTTTTGATTTGAATTTAAATTGATATTGAAGTACATATAACACATGGAATTTGTTCTGAAGTTGAAGTTGGTTTGAAGTTTAAAATAAAATTGAAATTAAAACTTTTATTTGAAGTTGAGTTGAAGTTTGAGATTTAAACCAAATTGAAACTGCAATCGACACAAAGATTGCGGTAGAGGATATAATAGAGAGATATATCAAATCGCGAAAGCGAGTAGCGATAGTGAGTAGCGACAGAAAGTAGCAATAGTGCTTGCGAGTAGCGAGTAGCGATAGTGATAGCAAGTATAGCGAGTAGTGAAAGTGAGTAAAGGGTGTATTCGATAAAAATGGCACACACATATATACTCATCAAAATTAAACTGATTATCGGATTTTCTTGAAATTTTCAGGGAATGAAGAACTACTAATGAGTTTTGATTTACAACATTTGTTTTATTCAATTTTGTCTCTCATCCCGAATGCCCGCACCTTCCTTTTCACTCCACCCATCAAATTTTGTACAACCGATTTTCCCAGTGTTTTTGTTGTTTTTACCCAAATTTTCTTCAATTCTAGCTCTGTTTTTATAGTTTTGCGATGTTTGCGAAGTTCCGTTTTCATAATTGCCAAGAATTTTTCAATTGGACGAAGTTCCGGTGAATTTGGTGGGTTCATATCCTTTGGCACAAAATTGACTCCGTTGGCTCGGTACCACTCCAATACGTTTCGAGCGTAGTGGCAGGATGCTAGATCAGGCCAAAACAGAGTTGATCCTTGGTGCTTCTCAATTAATGGCAAGAGACGCTTTTTAAGGCACTCTTCCGTGTAAATCGCACCGTTTATTGTTCCGGAAGTGATGAAGGGAGCACTTATTTCACCACATCCGCAAATCGCCTGCCAGATTCGAAACTTTTTTGCAAATTTCGATAGTTTCTTCTTTCGAACATCCTCCGGAACATCGAACTTCGACTTGGCAACGAAATATTCTTGCCCATGAAGTTGACGGAAGTCGGCCTTGACGTATGTTTCGTCATCCATCACGATGCAACCGGATTTGGTGAGCAGCTTCGTGTAAAGTTTCCGGACGCGGGTTTTCACAGTGATGTTTTGTTTTTCATTCCGGTTTGGGGCTTTTTGCACTTTGTAAACATGTAACCCAGCACGCTTCATGGTTTTCTGCACAAAACCCACTGACACCTTAGACTTTTTAGCGACATCTCGAATTGACATGTTTGGATGGTTCTTGAATTGTTGTACGACTTTCCTGGCCATTTTACTGTCCATTGAACCACTTTTACGACCACTCCCTTCCTTCCTTTGGACACTCAGACGCTCCTTGAAGGTTCTTATTACACGAGACACAGTTGTATTTGCAATTCCAAGCCTTTTAGCAATCCACCGGTGGGACGCCCCTGGATTTTGATTGTGAGTGCACATAATTTTCTCACGGACAATTTCTTGTTTTGACGACATGACTGGAACTACTGAATGTATAACTATGAAACTTGGCAGATGTAAATAATACACTATGGATAAGATCTTCTCAAATTTTTAGGTTTTTTACTCATACGATTCAAAAGTTACAGAAGATTTTCTGTGTGCCATTTTTATCGAATACACCCTTTAGCGATAGCGAGAAAAGTAGCGAGAATAATGAAGTTTAGTAGCGATAGCGAGTAGCGATGGCGAGTAGCGATAGCGAGTAGCGATAGCGAGTAGCGATAGCGAGTAGCGATAGCGAGTAGCGATAGCGAGTAGCGATAGCGAGTAGCGATAGCGAGTAGTGATAGTGAGTAGTGATAGTGAGTAGCGATAGAGAATAGCGATAGCGAATAGCGATAGCGAATAGCGATAGCGAATAGCGATAGCGAATAGCGATAGCGAATAGCGATAGCCAGTAGTGATAGCGAGTAGCGATATTGAGTAGCGATGGTGAGGAGCGATAGAAACTAGCAATAACGATAGCGAGTAGCGAGTAGCGATTGAAATTAGCGATAGCGAGTATTGATTAGAGAAGGAGATGTAGATAGAGATAGAGATAGAGATAAAAATGGAGATAGAGGCGATAGGAGATAGAAATAGACATTGTTCGCGATAGCAAAGTTTTCGGAGCCCAACCGTTCACGCACCGCATCACTACCATGAAGGACGCATCGTTTTGTTTTCGTTTCCTTTCCTTTTCCACTTTTCCTATGACAAACACAAAAACCCTTACTAGCCCAGAGACAGCCGCGGGAATACGGTCACCTTTTCCTATTAACATTTTGTGTTTTTTTTTTTTTTTTCACACCGATTGGTGGATCAATCCGGTGAGCTTTTGTATCTCACGCCACAAACAGTATAAAAAGGCGTGTAACGACGCAGTTTAGAGCACGTGAAGAATGACCCCTAGGGTTAAAGTCCCGTTAAAAATAATAATGAAGACGAAGAGTCAGTTCAAATTTGTTTGGAATTTCATTTTAATGGATACTTAATCAAAACTTCAATAAAAATTTAATGCTTGTATACTAACATTGTCATTGAAATTGAAAATTCCAAACAAATATAACGTATGGAATTCAAATTGCAACTATAGAAGATTATTCAATTTTAATTTTAATTTATATTGAAGTACATATAACACATGCAATTTGTTCTGAAGTTAAAGTTGGTTTGAAGTTCAAAATGAAAATTAATTGATATTTTCATTTGAAGTTGAGTAGCAATAGCGATAGCAAGTAGCGATAGCAAGAAGCGATAGCGATAGTGATTAGCGATAGCGAGTAGCGATATTGAGTAGTGATTAGTAGCGATGGTGGTGGCGATAGCGATAGTGAGTATCGATAGCGAGAAGCAATGGCGAGTAGCGATATAGTGGTGATGTTAGGTAGCAATGGCGATAGTGAGTAACAGTGGCGATAGCGAGTAGCAATATTGAGTAGCGATAGCGATAGTGAGTAGCGATAGCGAGCAGTATTGCGAGTACTATTGCGTGTAGCGAGTAGTGATATTGATAGCAAGTAGCGATAGGGAGTAACGAGTAGCGATAGCGAGTAGCAATATTGAGTTGCGATAGCGATAGTGAGTACCGATAGCGATAGTGAGTAGCGATAGCGAGTAGCGATGGTGAGTAGTGATATTAAGTAGCGGTAGCGATAGTGAGTAGCGATAGCGAGTACTATTGCGAGTAGCGATAGCGAGTAGCGATAGCGAGTACTATTGCGAGTAGCGATAGCGAGTAGCGATAGCGAGTAGCGATAGCGAGTAGTGATATTGAGTAGGGATATTAAGTAGCGATAGCGATAGTGAGTAGCGATAGCGAGCAGTATTTCGAGTAGTGATATTGAGTAGTGATATTGATAGCAAGTAGCGATAGTGAGTAACGAGTAGCGATAGCGAGAAGCAGTATTGAGTAGCGATAGCGATAGTGAGTAGCGATAGCGAGTAGTGATATTAAGTAGCGATAGCGATAGTGAGTAGCGATATCGGGTACAATGGCGAGTAGCGATAGCGAGTAGTGATATTGAGTAGTGATATTGAGTAGCGCTTGCGAGTAGCGATAGCGATAGCGAGAAGTAATATTGAGTAGCGATAGCGATGGTTAGTAACGATAGCGAGTAACGATAACGAGTATTGATTAGAGAAGAAGATATAGATGGAGATAGTGATAAAGTTGAAAATAGAAATAGAGAAAGAGATGGAGATATAATTTTGGAACACTGCTACTCACACTCTAAGACAATTGTATAGTTTTCGGTCATGTTTAACCGAACTTTCAAAAGCTGAACAGCTAATCCGATTTATCGGATTTCGTTTGGTAAAATTTTACATGTTTGCGGTTGAGTTTTTACAGATAACTATAAAATTTCACCGAAATCCGGTAAATCTGATTACCGAACGTGCAGCTGTTGAAAGTTTGGTAAAAAAATTCCTGTAAAGTTTTCTAAGCGTGTACACCGATTGGTACACGTTTGTTGATTATTGCTGATTTTGCGGGTGAAATTTGTGTTTCATTTGTATGCCCCCTCCCTTCGGATGGGTAAGGGGTCTCAAACCATCATAAGAACTTTTTCCGGTCCCAAAAACCCCTACATACAAACTTTCAGAACAGTAGGCAGAATTCCCATGATTGGTTTAAATTTGTGTTTCGTTTGCTGGAGACCCCCCTACCTACCAGAAAGAGGAGAGATCTCGAAACACTGTAGAAACATTTCCTGTCTCCAAAATCTCCACATGCCGAATTTGGCTCCATTTGCTTTCTTAGTTCTAGAGTTATGCAGAAATTTCAGTTTCATTTGTATGACAGCCTCCCCTTCTAGCGAACTACCATGCAAACATTTCTGGCTTCCAAAAACTGTCACGTGCTAAATTTGGTTTCGTCTGCTTGATTCATTCTCGAGTTATGCAGAAATACAGTGATGGGAAGGGGTCTCAAACTATGATAAGGGAACATCCATTAATTACGTCACGCAAAAATTGACTTTTCATAACCCCCCCTCCCCCCATTGATTGTCACGTTTTTTGTATGGACCTACAAATTTTTTTGTATGGATCGTCACGTTTTCTCAAAACCCCCCTCCCCCCCTACTGCGTGACATAATAAATGGACCTTCCCTAAGAACCTTTCTCGGCCCCAAAAACTCTTGCATACAAAATATCACGCCAATCGGTTCAGTAGTTTTCGATTCTATAAGGTTCAGACAGACAGACAGACAGACAGACAGACAGACAGACAGACAGACAGACAGACAGACAGACAGACAGACAGACAGACAGACAGACAGACAGACAGACAGACAGACAGACAGACAGACAGACAGACAGACAGGACAGACAGACAGACAGACAGACAGACAAGGGACAGACAGACAGACAGACAGACAGACAGACAGACAGACAGACAGACAGACAGACAGACAGACAGACAGACAGACAGACAGACAGACAGACAGACAGACAGACAGACAGACAGACAGACAGACAGACAGACAGACAGACAGACAGGCAGACAGACAGAGCAGGCAGACAGACAGATAGACAGACAGCGACAGACAGTCAGACAGACAGACAGACAGACAGACAGACAGACAGACAGACAGACAGACAGACAGACAGACAGACAGACAGACAGACAGACAGACAGACAGACAGACAGACAGACAGACAGACAGACAGACAGACAGACAGACAGACAGACAGACAGACAGACAGACAGACAGACAGACAGACAGACAGACAGACACAGACAGACAGACAGACAGACAGACAGACAGACAGACAGACAGACAGACAGACAGACAGACAGACAGACAGACAGACAGACAGACAGACAGACAGACAGACAGACAGACAGACAGACAGACAGACAGACAGACAGACAGACAGACAGACAGACAGACAGACAGACAGACAGACAGACAGACAGACAGACAGACAGACAGACAGACAGACAGACAGACAGACAGACAGACAGACAGACAGACAGACAGACAGACAGACAGACAGACAGACAGACAGACAGACAGACAGACAGACAGGACAGACAGACAGACAGACAGACAGACAGACAGACAGACAGACAGACAGACAGACAGACAGACAGACAGACAGACAGACAGACAGACAGACAGACAGACAGACAGACAGACAGACAGACAGACAGACAGACAGACAGACAGACAGACAGACAGACAGACAGACAGACAGACAGACAGACAGACAGACAGACAGACAGACAGACAGACAGACAGACAGACAGACAGACAGACAGACAGACAGACAGACAGACAGACAGACAGACAGACAGACAGACAGACAGACAGACAGACAGACAGACAGACAGACAGACAGACAGACAGACAGACAGACAGACAGACAGACAGACAGACAGACAGACAGACAGACAGACAGACAGACAGACAGACAGACAGACAGACAGACAGACAGACAGACAGACAGACAGACAGACAGACAGACAGACAGACAGACCGACAGACCGACAGAGATAGTTAGATAGATTGATAGATATAGATTTTTAGTTACATGAATTCAAGGCTACAAATTCACGTAACTTACGGATATTAACAATTGATGTATTAGGGATGTATAGTCATGGCGTCTGGGTTACTGAAAAAGAGCGCATTGCATTTAAAAAAAAGCTCTTTATAACAAAATTACTTTTGTTTGTACTAATTATTCTAGTGTTTATACTAAATTGCTGATATTTTGACGCAAACTGTACAGCTGTCCCCTTATACTAATAATCAGAGTCATATAGCATTAGTTTTTTCTCTAACCAAATTCTTCACAACTGGCGCATTGATATCATCCGAACATTTACAAAAACAGAATTCCCAGTCTGCAAGTACTCAAGAGCGAAACTCGTTCTCCAACTTCAACCCGGAACAGTCGGGATGTTCAACTTGAAATTATGAGAACAAAAAAATAATATTCAAAGACAAAGAATATTGCGCGTGTCTGAACTTTAATCCGTGAACAATCCAAAAATTAAGAGCTTAACGATTTCGTGTTTGTCTTGCAATAATTGTGTTAACTGACATTAGACCCAGGAAATGAAGAGAGAGAAAAAAAACCCGATGATTAGTAATCCAACTCGAAAACAAAATATCCGCTTCGACGGTAGAACTGTTTTGGCTTTCAGGCGTGCTGAAGTGGGACGATGGCAATAAGGCACAAATGGGGTTGTTCTTCGCTATGAAAGGAAGCGCTGAAGATGTCTCAACGACTTTTTTTTCGTACAGAAACATGACGCTGCAAAACTCAGCTGTTTCGGAATAATCTCTCAAGTCGGTTGAATAAACAGAATAGGTGGAAAAAAATCATCAATCTATTTCAATCTGGTGACTGCCATAGTTCAAATATAAGAGGAGTCAATGGACGCCGGTCAAGAGACATTACGAGGGAGATAATGTGATATAATCCACCGAATGAAACACCAACCAGCATATCATAATAACAACAACAATTTATTTCCCAACCTCACTGCAGCTTCTTCTCGCCCTGCTGGATGCGCTCTTCCTTGGTGTAGGCCTTCCGATAAAAGTTCCAAAACAGGAACAGGAATATCGTAACGTTGATCACGAAGAAGAAGGTAAGCGATCGAGGCACGCTGCACTGGAGGCTGATGATGAGAAACAGGTACACGAGCATGATGCCAAATTGCGTCAACTGGATCGTCGTCATGTACTTCTTCCACCAGAGATACTTGTGATACTGGGGTCCCATGGCCGCTATCAGATAGTACGTGTACATGATGATGTGCACGAACGAGTTCAGGATTCCGAGAAAAGCTCCTTGGACGCCTGCAGATTTGGGAAAGCGTAAATTAAATTTCACGGATTATGCGCGCCTCATCTGGCATCGGTCATACCCGGCAGATACTTCAAATAACCCCAGGTGAACACGGCCATGATGGTGTGGTGGTAGACGTGCAAGAATGACACCTGGTTCTGCTTCTTGCGCAGCACAAAGAACACCGTATCCAGCAGCTCAACATGCTTCAGAACCATATACCACCAAGTTCCATTCCAAATCTGCCATGAAAGAGCAAACAAAACAAGAAGAAAATGTAATTAACCCGCACTCAGGGAAAACCCAGAAATGGAATAATTTCGCTAGAATCATCATTATTGAATTGTACAAAGCAAACAAGACAAAGCAGAAAAGTGGCTCCCGGAGATCGCCGACGGATATGTCACTGATGAACTTCGGATGCTGCCAGATGGTTCCACATTCGCCGCCTTTAATGATCTTGACCTTGGGCCGGCAAAAAGCGCCTCTTTCCATCTGTTGGTGCTAATTTCAAAACACCGACCATCATGGAGTGTCGATGAACAGATGGATGGATGGATTATTTGCTTGCTTACTTGCTCGGGGGGTAATCAAGGTTTCATACGAGCGATGAGCGCGTTACGTCAGTGCCAATGCGTCAAAGCCGGCGCAAATAATAGCAATAATAATCTAATTAATCTCCACGGGCCTCACTCAAATTATTAGTTGAACGGGGTCTCGTCTGTCTCTCACCGTCAGCTGAAGATCACGGTCCACGGATGCGTTGGCATTGCAGGTGACGTAGAGCGCCCGGTTGATGCCTCCGATGAAGAATGGCTGCACGCAGAGCATCGTCGAAAAAAGGACCTGAGCCGCATTGTAGACGATGAGGGTATTTTTCAGCACGAAGGGCTTTCGATTTTCCATCCATCGGGGGCCGTATTGGAGCACGAACAGGAGATAGCAGGCTGCGATGGATAGCACGGGAATCGGCGAGCTCATCAGGAACCAGTCGTCGATGATGGGGTCTGTAATTGAGGGGAGGAGGGGTAATTGAAAAGATGAGTACTTAGATCTGATTTTTTGGGTCTAGAATTAATGATGGACTCAATCATTAAACGTACTTTGAAGGTGGTGTAAATAATTATTGGCATATTAATTGCGCAGTTTGAAGCTTTAAGACAATGGAATCAATTTGAAGTGCCGTAAGTCGCAATTTTATGACACGAAATATATCAATCAATGTGGTCATGTAGCACTGAGGAAAATGGTTCAAGTGCAGGTAAGGTAAAAGCGCGGCTACAAAGCAACACCATGCTGGAGGTGGCTGGGTTAGATTCCCGGTCTGGTACTTACTAATGAAAATACTTCTCAATTGCAAGAACAGTATTTTTGTCGAAATCCCAGCAGGAAATACTGCCGAATTTTGTGGAGCAACCTCTTGAGGAACTTTGAAACATACACTTCTCCAGGGGAAAATTTAAAGAAATTTTTGAAGTTATTTTCGGAGATCTATAGGTAAGAATCCTTACAAAATTTAAAACTTTAGTTCTACAAAAACCCCTTGCCGAATTTTCAAAGTTAAGAATGTAATATATGAGATTATGGAATTCGTGCAGATTCTTAGAATTCTCCAACATATGAAGTCTTTTTCCAAGAATTACTTAAAGAATTACATATTACCGAAATTTCATGTAAATTTCTGCCCCTGAGATCGACACATGCAAGCGTCCTTTATTACATAAGAATGAGTTGAAAGAGTTGAGAAAATAAATTCAATCAAACACATCTTTTTTCAAATTGTGTATGTGTCAGTTTCAAGAGACATAATTTTACACGAAAACTTTCTTTACGACCACCGACTTTTTGCAAACATGAATTGCGTCTCGTGTAAACTCATAATTTATATGTGTGTACCTTATTGTTTTTGTGTAGTTGCTTGAGGTGTCCTCCGGAGGTTCCTTAAGAATCAAAAAAATTAACAAGTTCAGGAATTCCTCCAAAAAATTCATCACAAGAAAGTTTTAAGAAACTGCTAATAAAATGCCTGAATAAATTCCTGAATAAATTCCTGGAGGTATGCATACAGACTCCTGAAGAATCATATATATAATAGCCCTGTTTGTCTGTCCGGTGACTAGCCAAACAGACGCAGCACGCGGAGAAATTCTCACAAAAAATAAAATATATGACACTTCAATTCTTTTTTACTATCAGATGCAGAAAACAAAACCAGTGACAACCTTAGACAACCAGACACAGCATTTGATGAAAAAATCACAGACAACCGACGTTGAAAATTTTGATTTTTTTTTAATGCAGAAAAGAATCTATCACTCTTAGAGAACCGAATGCATCAGCTGCTGGAAATAACACAGATAACAATAAAAAACGCTGTCGTTCGACAAGCGGGCCCACATGTCAAATACGACATGAGCGCCGCCGTGGCCTAACGTCAATCTACTGATTTTTAATTCAATCACTAAAATCAGTAAACGATGGAAACTAGATTGAGTGTCATATCTGTTTGTCTGTGCCCAGAAGATCGAGCTGACTTGGAGGATGCTTTGATGTTAAATTTTGACATTTCGTGTCGGTCACCATCCTCATCGCAGACAACTTCATTCCGATGCTCTTTACACGGAACCATAAATCTACCCAAATTTGAGTTGTTTTCACCCTTTTCACCCACCTCAATGGTTGTAGGCCAATATGAGTAAAGTGAACATCGCGCTGGGTAGTTCACATTTACACCCCGTGAATAATGTTTACTCTCTCGGTAATTAACTTTACAATAAACTACCCCAAAACTTTACCCAAAATCAAGAGTGTATAATTTTACTCAAATTTGAGTCATTGCGCCAAACATCCCGGTGGGCTGAGTGCGGCTTGCTCTTTTTTTTTTGTCAACATTTCGTGAAGAAAAGAGAGAAAACTACCCTAAATTTGAGTACAAATTTCAAACGCTTGCTCAATTTTCGGTGTTCATAATTAAAAAAAATATTTTTTTTCCTTCCCATGCGCACATTTTAGGTATTTATTACTCAAAATTATGGCAATTGTTTTTTCTGTGTAAAACCAACACAACGTGGTAGTTCAACGCAATAACTGGGTGAAAATAGCTCAAATTTGGGTAGAATTATGGTTTCATGTATCGGAGCGAAGTTGGCTGGTAATATTCACGAAACGTCAAAATTCAAAAACAAACAGTCCTCAAGTTAGTACCTTTTTACTCAGAAGTTAAAAGTATCTGCTTAGTTTGTTGAGTGACATAGTGCTCCCGGGGAAGAAAAGTTATTTTGTGATGGATTCCAGTGAGTCTCCCGCCGAGAAGAGGCGGCGATTAGCAAGGCTGCAAAAGCAGAAATGCCGATCGCGTCAGGGTGAAACAGTTCGAAGCGAAATACGGCGGAGAGATGCACAGGCTCATCGGAATCGTAGAGCAAGTGAAACACCGGAGCAAACGCAAGTGCGTCTTACAGCGGTTGCTGCCTCTGTTCGTTCGACACTGCAGCGAAATGTAACAGATGTAAATGCAGAAGTTCCTCATACCTGTGGCCCAATGAACGTTATATGTCAATTTTGTCAATCCAAAAATTTTATCGTTGAAAGACCCAATCGTGCCTAATTCACAGCAAGGAGATCTATTGAGGGATGGTCGTCAGTTTACACGCAATGTGATCTTCACCGTAGTTTTTCAGATGTAAATATAAGCTGCATTGAATTCACCGAATACAAAACTCTATTCGAAACGTAGAAAAATGTTATTTAATCTACGAGAAGCTTACTGGAGCTGCAGATCAAATTTCCATGAAACAGTCAACAGAGCTTGCTTCTCTTCCATCTTTCTTAAAAGATTCCGCTTAATTATTGCCCAGTATCTTTCGATAGGAAGCAGTTTAGGGCAGTTTGGAGGATTTTGCCATTTTTCGACAAAACCGACTTTTTCCTTCTTGACCATCTCCAACGTAGTGAGCGTAGGAGGCAGATGCCAGATCCGGTCAAAACCTTTTCCCCATTTTTTTCGGTTCGGATGTATCGCACATCATCAGGCACATGATGAACGTTGTATGTGTTGAAATTCAATCGAAAGTTGTTTATTTTGCACTGTCTCGATCAGAGAATTTCTCGCGTACGTGTTCACGCCCGAACGTGAACGACATCTTACAGCAGTCAGCAAGCGGTCACGTGCATGCCACACCATTGCTAGTCGATAGTTTGACCCATCTGGCATGCAACGGCTGAGTGATACGACGATGACGGAAGCAGAAAAAGAAGCAAAACAGCATTTTGACACTATAAAAGCGGCACAGAGAGCAGTGCCAGTATCAGTATTTTATAAACCTTTGTAAAGTTAAGATAGAGAGCAATAAACATGCAGTACTAAGTAAAGTGTTTTAGTTTCTTCTGACGGCCTCCGAGACAGCAGCGGTCCACCCGACGAGGAGAGTTGGTGTTTACAGTCCACCTGCGACCGAGTTGTTGCCTTGACGGAGTTGTGGAACCCAATCCGCCCTTTTCAGGGCAAGAAGAGTTACATGTTTCTCCACAAGCTCCCAAAGGAACACTCGTCTTTACCCCGGCTTCCTGCTTGAGCGGCACCCTTCCTTTGCCTGACGTGTCAGGACGTGTTTCGTCATGTCGCAAGACAGTAGTGAAGCCCATCGCGTCGTTTATTCCTCGGAGCCTGGCATGGCCCCGACAGTACGAATTGCTTTTTTGCGTTATTTTTTGTGGTGTACCGTCTAATAAGCACTCCGTTTACCTGTTGGTAGTGAAGTTCGCTGTGAAAATCCTGTTTTTGTGCATATTTTGTGTTGTGAAAATATTGAAATATCAATCCATTATTCAGACTGCGGTGTTGTTATTGTTGCACACTAGCACAATTGATTGCAGAATCCACCTCCATCGCATACACGCTGAAGATCTACACAGAGAAAAAATAATTAAGTGAATAATTTCTCCAGCGGCTAGTCTACACGGAGTGAAAAAAAAAAATCATTAGTGAGAAGATAAGTTCACTGTGAAAATCTTAATATTGGATTTATTATGAGTTCAGCTTGTGACAAGTGCGCTAAACCTGTCAAAGGAGACGACGAGTTCGTGTCTTGTATGGCCTTTTGTGACCGGATGATTCATCTGAAATGCTCTAGTATAAAGCTGAACAAAGCCTTCGTGAACGTAATCCATTCAAGCCCTAACTTGTTTTGGATGTGCGATGAGTGCGTTAAATTGATAAAATATGCAAGATTTATATCAGCAATCTCGTCTTTCGGTAGTGTGATCAAATCTATTACTGAGAAACAGGAAATCGCGAATGCCGAAATCAGAAACGAAATGGCAAAGCAAGGTGAGCTAATTGCCCAGCTTTCAAAAAAATCGGGCCTTCCACTCCGGCAATTTTGGATCCCGGAAATCACTCTCGTCAACCACCTTTAAAACGGCGTCGTGAAGACGGTTTATCAAGCAGTAGACCTCTTAATGGTGGTACTAAAGCGGTTACTGATTCCACAGTGCTTACGTTCCTGGAGCCTGTTGAGATGTTCTGGCTGTACTTCATCTCCCTAGTGTGAAACCGGATGTTATCGAAAAACTTGTCAAAACGAGTGTGCAGAGTGAAGATTCGGTAAAGGTTGTTCCGCTTGTGAAAAGAGGATTCGACACGAGCCGTATGAACTTCATATCATACAAAGTCGGAATGGACCCAAACTACGCGAAGTCGCACTGAATTCGGATTCATGGCCAAGAGGTATTTTGTTCCGTGAATTTGAAGATAATGGTCCAAAAACTCATGGTTACCTCGTATGGATACGCCGTCCATCGTGATCTCTCCTCTGGGTTCGTCCCAATTTTCCACTCCGATCTCCGGACTGGATCCAGCATGCTGAGATCTGATTGTTTGTTGGATCATCGTAAACCAGAACGCACTGCCTGTCGCACTATGGGAAACCCTAAGCCACCTGACCCAGTCGCGCTTGGCGTTTGCTGTGATCAAAATGACGTTGTTTCCTGCCTTCAGAGTCGTTCTGGTCCTGCGGTCGGGATTGGTAGTGGGGTTTCCCAACAACCACTTTCAGGCAAGTATGCTTCTGTTAGTATCAATTCTTTGCCTGATCTGCTTCCGTGTTCCAGCGCTGCCTTCAACACCAATTTCAACATTTCTATTGCTTCTGATCGGAGTGATCATACTAATGAAAATAGCCATCGACCTTGTTCTACACCGGGACGCACACTTGCCTCATGCTCTAAGGAAGTCCCCATCCCTCTCATCGCAGTCGAGCCTCTCCCGCCAGCTGTGGGTGATGGGTGCTTCCGAACTTCTACTACAGGCAAGTACTCTGTGGATTCGAACAATTCGTTGCCTGATTTGTTCGTCGTTTCCAGTTCATCGTCTAGCCAGCTTCGATCAACTTTTGCAAGCAGGATACCGGGACGCACAATTGCCGCTAGTCTTGAGGAAGCCCCTATTCCGCTCAACGCAGTCGAGCCCTACCTGCCAGCGACCAGCAGCCGTCCCGGTCCTGCGGTTGAGTTGGGAGACGGGGTCTTCCAAATTCCAAGCAACGGCAAGTATGGTCAACAAACGGACACTTCCCGCTCTGATAGTATTTCCTTTCCCAGTGCTACAAACCTTGAACGTCGGAATTCGGACCTTGTAATCTACTACCAGAATGTTGGCGGAATGAACGGCCTTATTGACGATTATCGGTTAGCGTTCATGGATCATTGCTACGACATTATAGTCTTAACCGAGACATGGCTGGACTCTAGGACTGTTTCTAGTTATGTTTTTGGAGATGGTTACGAAGTTTTCCGCTGCGATCGGAACACAAACAACAGTAGGAAATTGACCGGCGGTGGTGTTCTCGTTGCAGTTAGTGTCAGGTTGAAAGCAAGTGCAGTTGAAGACGATTCCTGGATCACCGTAGAACAAGTTTGGGTAGCAATTCAGCTTAGAGGCCGTAATCTATTCCTTTGTGCGGTGTACATTCCTCCGGATCTAACTCGAGATTTAGACCTAATTGATGCGCACCGCCGATCTGTTTCTGCTATTTCGAATACGGTTGCCCTCCATGATGAAATGATTATTTTGGGAGACTTCAACCTAGCGGGCATTGCATGGACTCCAACTCACAGCGGCTTCCTCCTTCCCGACCATGAACGTTCCTCTTTCCACGCAGGGGCTATTCAGCTTCTGGACAGCTACAGTACCGCAACTCTATTCCAAGTTAACAACGTGGTGAATGAGAATAATCGCTCTCTAGATCTCTGCTTCGTGAGTGGCCAAGATATTGCTCCCTTCATCTCTACAGCTCCCGTGCCTCTAGTTAAGGATGTCCCTCACCATCCTTCTCTAATAGTTGCTGTCGAGGACGTTGTAGCTCGGGACTTCGTCGACACTCCTGCTACTGTGTCATATGACTTCCGTAGAGCCGACTATCGCAGTATTGGTGATGTTTTATCTAGTTTGGATTGGCAGAGCATTCTTGATTCGACCGACGTTAACATCGCTGCTCAAACTTTTTCCCACGTCTTGGCTTATGTCATTGACAGACACGTCCCAAAAAGATTGTTCAGACTGACTCTCGGGTTCCTTGGATGACGAACGCTCTTCGCTCGCTAAAACGGATTAAAAGGGCTGCTCTTAAAAGATTCACGAAACACCGCACCATGTCGCTTAAACGCCACTATAGCAGACTCAACTACGAGTATAAACGGACCAGCCGTGCACATTTTCAACGTTATCTGAGTGGGGTTCAACGGCGTCTCAAATCTCATCCGAAATCTTTTTGGAGCTATGTTAATCAACAACGTAAGGAAGTAGGCTTACCTTCATCCATGTTCTATAATGGCGAAACTGCTGGCACTCAACAGGAAATTTGCGATCTGTTCTCGGTAAAATTTGCTAGTGTTTATGAAGACGAGAGGTTAACCAGTCATTCTGTTCACGCTGCCGCCGGCAATGTTCCCTTGGCAAATCAAACACTCAGCCTAGTTGATGTGGATTCAGAATCAATCTCGAACGCGGCATTACACCTTAAAACTTCGCTTAAGCCCGGACCCGATGGGGTTCCGTCAGTTTTTCTGAAACAGAACATGGCTTGTTTTCTGTATCCACTTCATCAGATATTCCAGATGTCCCTCTCTAGCGGTACATTTCCTCATTGCTGGAAAATGGCGGACATGTTTCCGGTATATAAAAAAGGAAGCAAGCGGGACGTGAACAACTACCGAGGAATCACATCGTTAAGCGCTGTATCGAAGCTTTTTGAACTGGTCGTTAAGAACTCACTTTTTACACATTGCAAGCAGTTGTTAAGTGACGACCAGCACGGATTTTCACCAGGGCGTTCCACAACTACAAACTTATTGTGCCTTACGTCGTACATCACTGATGGTATGATCGCTCGATGCCAAACGGACGTGATCTACACAGATTTAACGGCAGCTTTTGACAAGTTGAATCATGATATCGCGATCGCTAAACTTGACAGACTAGGAGTTGGTGGTAATCTTTTAAGATGGTTTCGATCATATCTCACAGGGCGTCAATTGACAGTTGCCTTGGGTGACCTACGTTCAAGGAGTTTCTGCGCCATGTCCGGGATACCGCAGGGTAGCCATCTGGGACCGTTGATATTTCTTTTATACTTCAACGACGTACACTATGTTATCGGAGGGCCTCGCCTGTCGTTTGCTGATGACCTGAAAATTTTTATGCGAATCTGTTCAACCGCCAATTGCCATTTCCTCCAAGCGCAGGTTGATGCCTTTGCTCATTGGTGTACTCTAAATCGGTTGGTGGTCAACCCGGCCAAGTGCTCAGTGATAACCTTCTCACGTCAGAAACAACCAATTTTGTTCAACTACCGTCTTCTCGGTACAACCATCCAACGAAAGCAGTGCGTTAAAGACCTAGGTGTTCAGCTGGATTCAAAACTGACGTATACGCAACATTTATCGTATGTTGTTGACAAAGCTTCAAGGACACTCGGTTTTATATTCAAGGTTGCGAAGAACTTCAGCGACATTCACTGCCTTAAATCGCTCTATTATTCCCTCGTTCGTTCGACACTGGAGTATTGTTCAGCGGTCTGGAGTCCATGCTATGATAATGGCGCCAAGCGAATCGAATCTATTCAACGCCGTTTTCTTCGGTTCGCACTTCGTAGACTTCCGTGGAGCGACCCTTTCGTCTTCCTAGCTACGAAAGTCGGTGTCAGTTGGTCGACATGGAGCCTCTGCGGGTCCGTAGAGATGTATGTAGAGCTTTAACTGCTGCAGATGTTCTACAAGGAAGAATCGACTGCGGAAGGATCCTTCAACAAATTAGCATCAACGTCCAACCAAGGCCAATGCGTCAGCAACTCTATGCTCAGGCTTCCTTTTCGCCGCACCAACTATGGGTTGAATAGCGCTATTCACGGATTGCAGCGAACCTTCAATAGGGTGGCGTCCATTTTCGATTTTCATCTGACGCGGAACGCACTTCGTCGGAGATTTTCTACCGTTTTTAGAACAATTGACACACGTAGTTAAGATAGTGTATAGCTTTAATTATTTTATTTTTACTTATTTATTTTATTGTTTTGACTCCAGTTAAGAGGTTATGTAATCGTTTCTTATTGTATTTTTTTTTTTGTGTTTTTAACATCATTAGGACCTAAACTTGGTCTGTTGATGTCTACTTCAAATAAACAAATAAACAAATAAACATCTGTCCTCTACTCGGTTTTGAAAAATTGCGGCACCCGGAAGTGTACTGGTATCCCATTTGACGTATGTCTCGTCGTCCATCAAAATGCACCGGTTCGGTTTTTTGAGGAGAACGTCATACAAGTTCCGTGGCCGTATTTTCGATGAAGCGTGCATTCTGCTTCTTGTAGATTCTGATATCATTACGCTTATTGATATCTTGCAGAGCTGCAAAGCTAATATTTTTTGAAATTTCACGAAAGGAACACGGTTTATTCGATTTAAAAAGGCGTACCGTGGCCATCTTTTTTTTCTGGTCCGATGAGCCCTTTAAGCGTCTAGATTTCGGTAAATCTTCAAAAGGACACGTTTCTCCAAACTTGTTAACAATCTTGACCAATGCAGATTTAGTGCACTTCACGCATTTTGCCTATTCTCGAAACGACAACTTTTCGGAAAACCATTTGTGCAGAATTATTCTGAAAGTTGATAAGCCGATTCGACCCATCGCACAGAGGGACGAAATAAATAAAAGTGTTTAAATGTTTCTACAGTTTTTAAGTACTTAATTTTTGTGTTAACAAATTTGATTTAAGGGGTGTATAGACCTAGATAAAAAAATTTACTTCTTTATTTCTGGTTCAAATCGATAACCATGCATAAAAACATTGTAGATTAGGTCATTTCATGCCCCTTTGTAGAACACAAAAACTTTCTATCTCTTAACTGGATGAAGTTGTAGGAAGAAAAAGGATGAAAAATGTAATACCCTCTTAAAACCAGTTTTTTATCATAACTTTTTTATTTGAATTTTTCCAAATTTATAGTAAGTTTATTCAACAACTTATATACCCTTCAAAATGATGTATAAGTAATAAGGGAGTCCAAGAGGGCTCCTAACATTTTTTCAAAAAAGTAACTAAGCTTCTTATTATGAATCCTAGAGGGTTTGAGGGTTCTTATTATGATTTTGTCAACTTATTGAATTAGACGTGCTTTTAATGTTTAAAAGGAAAACGGGCCAATTTATTAGATAATGAAGATTATTTGAATAAAATAACGAAAAAAAAGTCGTTCTTCTGCAAATACAATAGGTGCAAAAGGAACTATGTCGTTTTTCTACCAAAGCACCAACTATGAAAATTCGGAAGATTTGCAGTAGAACGACGGATTTTTTTTTTGTTATCGAATAAGCTTTATTATCTTATATAGTGGCCTTTTTTATAACATCGTGTTATGGATCTAAATATTTATTCAAAAAGATGAAAAAATTACTACACATGCAGCATAATCTAATAAGAAGCTTAGTTACTTTTTTGAAAAATTGTTAAGCGCCCTCTTGGACCCCTTTATAATGTGTACACCATTTTGAAAGGTAACAGGTTTTGAATAAATTAACGTTAAGTTAAGCTGCTAAAACCTTCTAACCTGTCATCTACACACTCGAAGATAGCTCAAAAAATTCATTAAAACCGACGTAAATACTTTATATGAAGAGATAATGATAAGTTGTCTTCTACAAAAAAATGTATTTTTGAAATACCTTAAACTCTGTAGCACATTTAAAAAAATGGGAAAATTCAAATAGCAAAGTTATGATAAAAAAAAACAAGTTTTAAGGGGGTACTACATATTTTATTCCTTTCTCACCATACAACCTTGTCCAGTTAAGAGATAGAAAGTATTATGTGTTCCACAAAGTTGCACGAAATGATCTTATCAACAATGTTTTAATACATGGTTATCGTTTTGAACCAGAAATAAAAAATTTAATTTTTTTTATCTAGGTCTATCTAGGTCACCCCTTAAATCAAATTTTTTAACACAAAAATAAAGTACTTAAAACTGTAGAAACATTGAAGAAGACATCAAATGGGCCACACCTAATAGTTTCGCCGCAAATACCCATGTCCCACTTTTGTTTATTTCGTCCCACTGTGCATCGTTCGAAATTCCTCACTTTTTTCGCTCTGTGTTGCCAAAGTTAACAATGTTTTTACACACTGAGCGAAAACTCATCATTTTTCGTAAAGTTTTAACCCTAAACCATTGATAAACAGTTGTCCACTTTTTTTAATGAACAATCCTTATCAATTTAGGGCACCTTTTGCCAAAACAAACCATTCGGGTACCATGCTGTTTATTCCTTCGGCACATGCGAAATGAGGGATGAAAAATAATCGATTAAGGCTGCTACTCGAGCTGAAATATTTATGACAGATGTCAACTCAATTTTGACAGACACCTTATCGTAAGTTTATTGATCAATAACAAATGGATTTTAATCGATTAATCGATTAATTTTCCATCCATCAAGTTTAAGTAAAATTACTGAGAGTAACTCAATATTAATTGATTCTACTTCGACTAAAAAGTGCCAAAAGGGAGTTACTCAGAGAGTGAGTCAAATATTCCTAAATTTTCCATGGCACACTGCTTGAACTTGAGGAAAATCAAGACGTATTTGACTTGGTATTTTAGTATGCATCCGGCCTTTCATCGGTTATACTTAAATTCGTGGGGGAAATGCCGCTAACTATTCACATTTGTTAGTAGAATCCAACTCAGCAATCGGTTTAGCCAGCGGCTGATTCGATCAGCTCTTCACTTTCAATTAGTTCCAGTCAGGGGGAGATCCTTGCTGCTTCATATTCCCACGAAGAAGCGACAAGTACTAATGCAAAAATGGGTACCTAGCATCAAAAGCTCTCAATTAATTTAGAACACTAAGAACACTAAGTTGAGAGCAAGCAATAAGCTAATTCCGAAAGTATCTTGAAACGCTAAGAAAACAGAAGCAGATAAGGGGATTAGCCTTTCCAAAGTAGAGTCCACCTTTAAACGAGTATTTTTGCAGCGTCATGCGCATAACTGATATGTTTCCCGAGCAAAGGATCATACGAAATTCACAACAAATTGTAATACCTGGTTATCGTTGTTTGATCACTGAATATGTTATCACTGAGGTTGAATAAACTGGTAAAATAACAGAATGTTTAACAACATTTTAATATCAGCGAGAACATCTTGATAACAAATCCTGTATTTTGGGCAAGTTTATTGAAATATGTAGTTTCAAATAATGTTATCAATTTGTAATCAAATTCTCACGCTTGTATTTGATATTTTTTTCAAAACTTCAATTTAGTTTTTTTTAAAACTAAACAATGGTGAGAACATCATTTGATATTTGATAACAGCGGGAATAAAAACGATATCTGGGATAACAGAACCTGTTACTTATATGATACCAGCTCGATATATACCTTTGCTAGGGTTGTTTTTCTACATTTATCAGCTCCGTGATCTATTATCTATTAATTCGGCAGAACTATCCAGATCAATTTGAACGCGCTTTCTCAAAGCGCTAAGCTTCTCAGATGAGTGTAACTATTGTCGTTAACCCCTTTTTTTATTCGGCTATCGTACCATTTTAACAGTGTTTGCAACGGAGACGCATTTTTGTGCACCAACTACGAGTGCATGTGGTTTATCTAAAGAAAATCCTGGCTCATAGGAATGACTAAAGGGTGTCCACGATGAAATTGCCACACTATGAAATTGCTCTAACTTTTTAACCATTGGGTAGAATTTAATGAAAATTTGGGTGAATTTAGTGCATTATTTACATCCTGCAAGTTTTAAAGTCCTGTGATCAAAACTCGCGGAAATGGAGTCGAAAGAACAGCTCGTGCGTGATAAAATCTTGCGCATTCATCACGAGAACAAGGATCTCTCGCATCGTTCCATCGCTAAAACGTTGGGAATCGCGAATTCCACGGTGTCGCGAGTGATTAAGCGGTTCGAGGAACGGTTGACCACCGATCGGAAGCCCAGAAGTGAAGGAAAAAGTATTCCGTACAGCACCAAAAATCACAACCACGTAGTTGGGGCCTTCAACCGAAATCCGAACGCCTCCGTTCAGGATGTGGCTAAGAAGCTGCACCTAAGCCGAAGTTTTGTCCAGAAGGCCAAAACTAAGGCTGGGCTTCGAACGTTCAAGGTACAAAAGGCCCCTAATCGCAACGAGAAGCAGAACAAGTCCGCCAAAACCCGTGCCAGGAAGTTGTACCTCAACATGCTGACGAAAGTTGAATGCTGCATCATGGACGACGAAACATTTCTGGAGGCCGACTTCAAACAGATCCCCGGCAACCTGTTTTTCACGGCCAAGGATAAGTTCAGCGTTCCGGAGCATGTCCGCACTCAGAAGATGTCCAAATTTGCGAAGAAATTCCTGGTTTGGCAAGCCATCTGCACGTGCGGGAAGAGAAGTGCACCTTTCGTGACCCAGGACACGATGAACGGACAGGTGTACATAAAAGAGTGCCTCCAGAAGCGGCTGCTTCCTCTCTTGAAGGCCCACAACGTCCCAACAATCTTCTGGCCGGATCTGGCCTCGCTGCCACTACTCCAGGACGTGCTGAAGTGGTATGCGGACAATAAGGTCAATTTCGTGCCGAAAATGTTCAACCCTCCCAACACTCGGAGCTCCGCCCCATCGAGAAGTACTGGGCGATTATGAAGCAGCACCGTCTTAAACGACCTAAGGTAGTGAAGATAGTCGAGGAACTGAAGAAAGTATGGGTTTACATGCAAAAACGGTTGATTCACAGGTTGTGCAGAATCTTATGGCCGGGGTTAAGGCCAAGGTGCGGGCATTTGCGTATGGACTGTAAATAAAATACGAGTAAAATGGTAAAATGAAGTTTAATAGTTATTTCTCAATCCCTGAAAATTTGATGGCAATCGGATGAAAACTCGAATGTTGCGAATCAATTTTGTGTGTGGCAATTTCATCGTGGACACCCTTTAACTATTAAATTCTGATGAATGACTTAAAAATTCTATTCCGACAGTAGAAGTTTATCAAATTAATGTTAGATATAGCCTGTCCACATTACATTTCGAACACCAAAACAATCGCAGCAAAATATGTTTACACATAATATAACAAAACCGTCTCATTCAAGTCTAATTGGAAATTGATTTCTGTCGCATGTAGCCTAAAGGAAGTGGTAAACCAGAAACTTCACATAGCTAGAACTTATCTGTGCCATTGGCGGTATTTGATCACGATTAGGCGCGCACATTTTTGCCAGTCAAGGTGGCAGATCCGTTACTGCCTTGACCTACCCCGCATAGGGATGTGTGGCAAAAGTTTGTGTGTTTGCTTTGAAATACTGCTTAACAAAAAGCCCTTTTTTCGGTGCCATGTACTTTCTTCTTAGTTTCGAAGAGTTTCCGCTTAACTAGAGCCCAGTATTTCTCTATTGAGCGAAGTTCTTGGCAGTTTAGTGGATTGGCTGTTTTTGGCACTTAGTTGACCTCTTGTACTTTATACCATTCCAGGACGGATTTCGCATAGTGACAAGAGACAAAAACAGACCTGCAGAGTCGTTCAAAGAGGGTCGTACATCAACTGAAAATCTGTCTCATGATCGTCATTCAGCAACATCAATTAACGAAGAAAACATCGAAAAAGTGAATAAAATTATGCTGCACAATCGCCGTGTGACCGAGAGAGAAATGGCTAATGAGCTCAATATATCAAACGGATTCACTTATAGCAATATACACGATGTTTTGGGCAAAATTGTTGAATTTTCTTCAATAATAGCAACGCAAAACTGTCGCTAAGGAAATGCTCACAATGAGTGATACGGACATCCAGCTCATCATTAACGGATGACGAGACTTTGGTCTACGAGTACGACGTCGAAACAGCCCAGCAATTATCGGAATGACGCTTCCAAAATGAGCCGAAACCCAAAAAACCGCGTCAAAGTGGATCAAAAATCGGAATGACTGTTTTCTTCGACAGCTAAGGTGTGGTGCACTCGGAATTCCTTCCGGATGGTCAATCGGTCAGTGCTGTATATTATTTGGGCGCTATGAAGCGTTTGTGTAAGAATATTCATCTCAAAAAGAAAGAATTGTGGGACAACAAGTCATGTGTGTATGTATGTGTGTGTATGTGTGTGTGTGCGTTACAAATAATGTCACATCGGTTTCTCAGCCATTTGTGAACCGATTTCAGTTCTGTTGACGGCAAATGGAAGCTACAACATTCCCATAGAACGTTATTGTTTTTTGTTACAAAGATATGATCGAAACAGTACTTGATGGCCTATTATAATAGTAATCGAACAGTTTAGTCTCCGATTACATACTGAGCTATTTGTGTACTGATTGTAGTTTTGTTGGTGCCAAATTAAAGCTATGAAACCTCCAAATAACTGGTCAAAATTTCATTATGATTGAATGACCAAAACAATACCTGAGAGCACATAATTGTGAGATGAAAATATACTCGTTGCAGTGCAAAACCAAACAAGACCAATCACACCAATCGATGCCGCTTGCATTCTATTGTGTCGCATCTGGTGCGTTGTATAGCACATACAGCAAACTAGCCACACTATGCGACTCTATAGAATTAGAGCAGGATCGATTGGCTCGAGTGGTCTCGTTTTGAACTACAACGAGTATACGAAAATGTACTTATTAAGCTTATTGAATCCATATCGATAATCAAAATTGACGCTTAGGATTGTCTAATAATTCATTTTTTGGACTGATCTTATGAAATCTATCTATCTATCTATATATCTATATCTATATCTATATCTATATTCTATATATATATATAAAAATGAAATGAAATGCTGTCCGTTCGTGACAGCATAACTCACGAACGACTCAATGGATTTTCTTGATTTCTTTTTTGTTTGGTTTGTTTTGGTTCCCAACAGGTTTATATAAAGAAAAAGTTTAGAAAAATTTACTAGAAAATGAGAAAAACTCATAAAAACCAAATTGTCATTCTGCATGGGAATATCCAAGACAACAAGACCGTCTTTCGATTTGTAAGGAGGAACCGTTGGAAACTATTATAATGGCGTCGTTATTAACAAAAACAAAAGAACGAGAGAAGAGAGAATCTCTGATTGACCTTTAAAAAAGATATACAAAAAATGATAATACAATAGAGTCGATTATTTTGCAATTTTTTACGGAGTTTTCGGAATTTAAAGTTGTTTGTGGAAAAAAATACGCGGTTTTCGTTATTCATGTGAAGATACCGTTCGCTTAAATTTGATCAAAAATGTGTCTAAACCAAGCTTTTATCGCATTTTACGAAGTTTTTGTGAATTACGGGTTTTTACGTGAATTCAGGGATTTACTCGGTTTTTTTAAAAACGGTGTTTTTTAACAGCGCATTCATCCCTGTGTTAAAAGTAACCTCAGTATAAACGATTTATAGCGTGTAGATGCACGTATAAACTGAAACGTTAGTATTGGTGACACCTCGCAGAGAGATGTAAATTCTCGGTCAACAATATAATACGGCCTATCAACATTTGTAAACAAACATTTCTGAGCCCTTTTTCTCTTAAGCCACAGGTCACCCACGCAAACCAATACCATAATCATGTAGGGGAAAATTTACCCTACACGATGATATTATAGGTTTGCGTGAGTAGCTTATGGCTTGCGTGAAAATAAGCTCAGAAGCGTATGTTTACAAACGTTGAAAGGCCCTATTCTAATGTTGGTTAAGAAATGGAAAGCTAAAGTATTAGTTTATGTCTTCTGTGTTGAACTGCCACATGTTTAATTACATTTGTCCTTGCATTAAATAGTATCGTTCGCTGTGTGATTAATAGGGCATCAGGAAGATGAAAACAACGAAGTTACTAGAAATAAAAGAGATACTAATTAAGTTGTGATGTCAGTTAATTTCAATTAGTATTGTTGTAAAATGCCTCCAACTAAACGGAATAATATCGGTCGTGGCAGCCGCATGGCTGCTAGCTTAGCAAATTCTCGAATGAGACAAATCGACCATCAGCGTGCCACTCAAACTGAATTGGATCGACAACGGATTTCATGGGCTCGAATGATGTTGAGTGAAGAAGAAACAGCAGCTCAAAATACAAGCGATAAAGTTAGAAAGAAGCATAATCGGAGAGTATCAGAAAGATCAGGTGACAATCTCGCCCAACATAACCTTATTAATTGATTTCGAAGGCAAGCCTATACTCCAAAAAATCTTCAACGTGCTGCCTTTAGTTGATTACAATGCGAATATATCAGTCGTCATTGAATCAATGAGTGTAGTTTGTTCTCATTGTTGTGCATTAAGTTCCCAAATGAAACACCAGCGCCTTTGCGCTCATTGATGTTTGGATCAGGACGTGGTTCTAAACATTTTCTGCAGAACATCCAGAGTTATAATGGTTGTTTTAAAATGATTTCGTTTGGCGCAACGCACATAACAATATGTAACACTTTTCTTGGACATAGTTTAAAAATTAGTAAATTACACGGAAACAAATCCGTTTCTGTTTTCATGAACAAAAAATCATGATACGAACTCTCTTCTTATTTTATGAATTCATGACTCTTATTCGTGGTTTAATGATTGAAATGACAGGTGCGAGTTATGAACTCAGGAAGTCTTGTTTTGCCTCTAATCTTAGATTGTGTACTCAGCTTCATTAGTCAAGAGTCTTTTCAAGATTAACTATAACGTAGTCAGTACATCCACCGAGTACCAACACAGCACTCTTCATCAACACTAGGTTCGAATCCTGAAGGTGGATTTATTTTTTTGTTTGATTTCAGAGTCGATAAAGTAGATTTGGTAGTTTCATGGATAAAGTTTTCAGTATAAGGAATTCAGCTCATTGTTTTGACCTGATTTATTCATGATTTTATTGCGGCGGGAAAATAGTTCATGATATCATGAATTTTGTTCATGGTGTACATTCATAACACGAAAACACAACATATTCAGGAAATCATGACCTGTTTTTCTCGTTTAGAAGAACACATTATTTCCCGTGTATAAAATTGTGAGACCGTCTACGTTACAGGTCAAATTTACCAAAACGCGAGTTCAATATTGCCACCAACGGACACAGCCCATAAATTTCTATAGATTTATATCATGAGAGATTCACTTCAGCAATAGTATTCCACCATGATGCGGGACATTGTTCAACAATTGCAAGCGATGCTTCATGAGTCCAATGGATTGATTCAAATATTCAAGACTACTCTAGATCCAATGCCATCTAACAACCATAAGCATGCGATTCGAGCTAATAACTTCTACAATTTTCCAATAAGTAGTTAAAGTGTGAGCAAGACAACGTCTGCCAGGTCAGCTAGTTTCTAATAAATATGTAATTTCCCCTTTTATATAACTAACATAAACAGGTCATTAAAGACTATTAATGGTAATATTTTAATCATTTTAATTGCTGAACAATACGTTCAGGATTGACAAATAGATCATTTTATAAATTGAATGTATGGCATATTGAATATTTCTGAATCTTCTTGGAATTTCTTATGAAAATATGTATCCAGTACAATATTGCCCACATTTGAGTTTGTTATTCTGGTGAAGTTTAAGAAGGGTTCAGTCTCACCATCGGTGGATTAATGCGGGTTTTTATGTTAGATATTAAGTTTTCACCTATTGGTGAGTGTCAGTGTCAGAGCATGCAGCGGGACTGGATGACGGAAAATGTTTTTTATTTTTTCCTTAATTAAAATAGTAGTTTGATTTAATCGCCGCTTTGGTAGAATCAATTTAAAACTTTCATTAGTTTCCCTGGGTCAATGCAACCTGTGTTTTGGTAATAATATATCACTTTCAAGGTGGAAACAACAAAAATACTCCGGCTTATTACGATTCACTCGTTAGTTTTTTCGCAGATATTCGTTTTCACCCGTGAAGTGACACTCGTAATAAGACCCATTAGTTTAGAACAACCATGATTTGTGTTGTATTGTGCTAATATCTTCGGGTAGAAACAACCAACCTGCCTGTTTATTTCGAAACAAAATTGTTGGTTTTAAATAAGTTTTAACTTTTTTAGTTTGGATGTCAACAAACAAGTTAGCTGAGCAATGGTAGCATTCCTTTCTCTTTCAAGCAGACATCATAGATTGGATTTTTTTTTGCTGGTGTGTTCAAGCACAGAAAGGTCAAAAGATTTCATCAAGTTACATGTTTGGTGCTGAGAGAACTGTAACTTATACATTAAATAAAAGAGAAACTCATACATTAAATTTAAAATAATCTTCTCTTCAGCATACTTTATCTCCTGTTTCTCTCTTTTTCTTTCTGTTTCACTTCCCTCATTCCCATTCTCAAGTCATGATGATTTATATTCGATACAAATGAAATCAAATTGATGGAAACAAAACTGCATCAAAAATACGCCGCAATAAAAATTTGTTCTTGTACTGTTTTTAACATCCACACATAAGGAAACGCAAACATGCAATTCAAAGCTAAAAAGTGGTAGTATCGATAATGGATGGCCCTTTTGTTAATGCACGGTAGAGACATCTACAATTTGTAGATGGGTACGTGAAACTAAGCTCATCTGTCAAGATGCTCGGGGGTTGGAGCTTGCAGACTCCTCGGAAGCAGAAGCAGCCAAAACGAAGCACCAAACAGGCTGAATCTGTGAAACCGAGGGCTCGAAAGCTGTACAACAAACTGCAGACCAAAAATCTGGCGATGTTATCAAGAACGATGAAACCTACATAAAACTCGATTTTAAAACTCTGCCGGAACCACAGTTTTATACCTCACCCAAGGGAAAGATGTGCTAGGATCAGTGAAAGCCATTTACTCAGAAAAATCCAGCAATAAGGTAATGGTCAATTAATTACGACAGACACAATGAATGGTCAAATCTACGTGAAGGAGTGTCTGAAAAAAAGGTTGCTACCCTTTATCAAACAGCATAACAAGTCTACAGCCTTATGGCCTGATTTTGCTTCCCGCAATTACTCTAAATATGCACTAGAATGGTACAAAAGGAACAATGGCGTATTTGTACTAAAGGAGATGAATCCATTAAACTGCCCAGAGATCACCCTTTCGAATCTTGCTGGGCTTTGACGAATGCAAAGCTGAGAAAACACATAAAACCAGCGGATACTGTTGAAAAATTTAAGAATGACTGGCCTAAAGTGGTGAAAAATTGTAGGAGAAAGCACTGCGCAGAAGCTTATGAGTCGTGTTAAGGGAAAAGTTAGAAAACTTGCCTACTTTATGAAAAAATCAAGCAAACGTTGTTATTTACTATGTTTGAGAATAAAATATGAAAAATCATTGCGGGTTCTTTTTTATTTGAGAATGAAAGAGTATTTATATTTTTCGGAACAGTCTATAGATTGAAGACGAACACCATCTTTGTGATGTTGTTGTCTGGCATTCTAGCTACATACCAAGCCCAACGTATCCTTTCAGCCTTCGCCACATAGATGCTGGGTTCACCGTATAGTTGGGTGAGCTCGTTGATCTCCCTAAACTGCTATATAGCGTTCTCTTGCACGGTGTTCCATTAATATGTTGCTTTGTATTGACATTCTACATTTTTGATTTACGATCTTTTTGTATTTTTATGAACGTATAGCTCATATGAATCAAAGAAAAATGTTTTATATCATATTGGACAAAAATTAAAATCGCAGAAGGCATTGAGTTTTACAAGATTGTCATCAGGGTGAATTTACTACGAAGTAGAAACAGCTTAACTTTAGTGAACAAATCATGTACAGATAATCAATAATATAGTAGATAAAAAGTGCGCATTCTATACAACAAGAATGTTAGACCAATTTCCAGCGCAGTGAAGAATCTGATCTGTGAACATTATTTGAACATTATCTGTTTGTGCAACATGTCGATTTAAATGCAATCCGAACAGTGAAATTAAATCAGTTGTATTGCACTTGTCCTAGTACAAGTACGATTATACGCAGCGAACAAGATTTACTGTTGTATGCAGTTGTGAAGATTGTAGGGTTGCGAAAGTTGTGATTGGGACAAGACAATTTCCTGCCGGGCACGGCTGCTTCCAGAAGTATCTGCACCAGTTTGGTCACGCTTCTTCTGCTTCTTGCCCGGAGTGTGCGAACCTGAAGGAGACACCGGAATACGTCATCTTTAAATGCCATAGTTTCGAAGTAGTGAGCAGGGATATTCGCGGTGTGAAAGTCGACAATGTTGTCGCAGAGATGGAACGCTGTCGATAGGGCAATAACGAGGACGAGAGTGGATAAAGTGGAATGAAGACTGGTTGGTTCTAGGGAAATTCGTGCGCCGGAGAGGCTAGATTCAACGCCGGGGACTAGTTGAGTAGAATGCGTCACCAGTATCGTTGAACTGACTTCGGAAGAGTGAGCAGCAGCAGCATAAGAATCACTTTTGGGATAATTTCCACAGCCAGTTAACTCTTCGTCGGTTTAGGGTAGATCCACTATTAGGGACTACTCAAATCGAGCACGACATGGCGGTCGGCTACTCCACAACGGCACACGTCTTGATGGGAACATGAAATAGGCTCCAGCAATAGCTGAGAAGATGAGAGAAGTGCATGAGCACAGCCTCTTTTGAAGATTCCTTCCTTCGGCTCATTACACGGAAACAAATTCGTTTCTATTTTCATGAACAAAAACTCATGCAACGAAATTTTCTCTTGTTTTATGAGTTCATAACACTCATTCGTGATTTCATTACTAAAACTTCCAATTCGAGCGGAAAACATTGGAAGTGTTGTTCTGACTCTAATCTAAAATTATTTAATTAGCCTCATCGACCTATTCAAGAATAACAATATCGTAGTACACCTTCCAGGTATTTACATAGCATTTCCATCAACCGTAGGTTCAAATCTTGACGTTGGACTAAGTACTTTTTAGTTTATGTCTTCAAGCCAAATGATTCATGTTTTCGTGATTTGTCATTTTAGCGTGAAAATAGTTTACGCTATCATGAATATTGTTCATGGTGTGTTTTCGTATCAACAAAGCACATCATAACGTTATGTTCAAGCAAATACAACCGGTTTTTTTTTTCGCATTTTGAAAAACAAATTATTTTCCGTGTTCTTGAGATCCTTGAAAAAAAATTGAGCGGTCTAGTGAAATGGTAACGGTTCTACTGCATTTCAAGTTGTGATCATGGTGATTAAAACTGCTTAAATCCCCCATTTACTAACCATTTTAGGCAAAATATTGCCAAACTGCGTATTAAATAATGATATGGCGGTAGAAGATGTTAGTGGACCATACTTTGATACTCCAAGACAACCCGAAACTTACATCGCAACTTCTTTGACCCGCCATTTTCTATAAAACAAGTGTATGTTGGCTGGATGAAGGTTAAAGTATCTCAAGATAAGAAGTCGTTTAAAAAGCATTTTGATACAAAAACCTGGCAAAGAAGGTTCCAATCAGCCAAAAAAATTGCCGGATAACTATGAAGATGACAGCTTTTGAATTGAAGATAAACAGAAGAATTTGCTTCACTGTGATTGATGACGAAGAAGATGTGAAGATGATAGCTTTAGAGACAAGAATTGTATACGTTCAATCAAGATATGTCTGTAAGTCAAATTGAAACATAAGTGCTATACATTATGAGTAGTTTACTTGCAACAATAAAATCCTTAGAGGATCGAGCTTTGAACGTTTTCATTCTAAAAGTTGAATTTAATTTCGTATTTCTTGCGTAACACTTAAAGAGGGTCTATTCTCGTTGGTCGCGTTTCTTCATCGGTTGCAAAAACATTTTCCATAGAATTTAAGGACTGTTCATTTCAAAAAGAAAACACTTTTGCTATGCGATAAAGTGCAGAAATCTTACTAAATTTTGATACATTTTTTTTTTTGTAGAGTCGTAAAAAATCCCTGCGACCAATTAGAGGAACATTGTGGAATATAACCCATTTGATTTAGCAGACCAGTTTACCCAGTTTACAATTGCGATGCCATGGGCAATGTCTGAGCCTGCATTTTATCCCAGTTAGGTTTGACATGTGTGATTAAGTCTATTATCTTACAGGGACTTACCTGCCAGACTTCATAGGGCTGTAGAAGCCCTTTTCCTAAAATAAAACACTTCAATCGCAGAGCAAATGTTCCGGAGTTTCGGCAAAATCGGCATCGCGAGTTTCCAAGTTTAACCATTTCTTTTTTCAAGTGGTATCTACTAGGGCAGTGGCCAGTTAATAGACCCGTAATCACCCTCAGATTATTTTTGCTTAATTTAAGAAGGTTTAGGGTGTTTTTCTCACTCGGACTATGAATCTTTTTGCTTGTCGTGGATGTATCTTTGGTATTCCAGTTTGCTTGTACCATAGACATTTCCCACTGCTTAAACTACATCTCTAGAGAACAATCTGCAACTCCACAGAATGGCTCCGAACGCAGCTGGAGCCCTCTTTGGTCAGTGAAAATTGACTTCGAACCCGCTGGCCAATTGCTTGAATAATAGAATGCATTCCCAAACTAATATAGACTGCCATGAATATGCCCAATGGATGTCGAAAGCCAGGCAAATTGATCATTCCTAGAAGAAGCTGCCAAATTTTACAACATCTGTTAAAAAGGTGCTGATCCTGTCGCACGGCAATGCTTCTACAAGGCAAAACTTTCCATGTTTCATGACCTGCTAGTAGGTTACTTTTATTGCAGATTTAAAACTGCTTCGCTATCTGAACAAATGTAAATATTTGCGAATCTATACTTCCTCTTAAGGCAGATGTAAATACAGTCCATAATTGCACAAATTTCCGAATGAAATACTGTTGGATATTGTCCCATATGAGTAAATTGTTTTCTCCCCGGACCAAACACCCCACATTCTGTTTTCTTGTTCATTTTTGAACCATCTGTGAAAACCACAATAGAGCCCGGACAAAGACTTGGCCCTCATTGTTCCTATAAGTAGCGACTTGTTGAGACCACTTTAAGAACATACGGGATCCAGTTCCTATCACTTCGATGTTTTCTGAGTACTCCAGACGTGAAATTTTCAAGGATCGTTTGCTCCACTGGAGCATTCATTGATTAGCAATTTTAGCGTTTTTTGTTCTGTTATGTTTGTGACTTTTAGTTTACAAATTGTGAAGTGATAATTAACTATAAATCATATGGAAAAAAAACTTTCTCCAGTTTCACGTTATATAAGAGGAGGAGAGAATAGAATTTGCTTCATCGTGTGCAGACTTTAATCTGAGTCTGACAGACAGACGACTGTAATTTTATATCTGTGTCATAACTGTTTGAGTTGAGCACAATGGAGCAAATAGATAAGGACACTAGAGTTTTGAATATTCAAAGTACTACGAGGGACTGTCCTGCATACGAATTGCTCAAATTGTGAAAAAAATCCAAGACTGATGTGTAATAAAACAATCAAAAAACTTAAGGAGGAGCATACTCAGAACGATCTGCCAAGATCCGGACCAGAAGCGGCCCTGTCAACTCGCAAAATGAGTAGAAATGTGTTGAGCTTCTTTTATCCTAAAAATCAAACTCCGTCTGACCGGTTCCAAGGGAGTATCCGTTAAATTTGTACAAAATGTCAAAAAGAGAAATAACATCAGGACATTCAAGAAACAAAAAATGCCAAAACGGCGCGTGGAACTGCTGGAACGAGCCAAAGAGTCGGAACCTTGATAAAATGTTAAGAAAGCATCCCTTCAGTCATTGCATTTTGATGGATGACGAAACATATTGCAAACAACCTTTGGCTAAAAATTAAACGAGGGGAAATTAATCGCGCCTGTTAAAATTCCTTATTTTTTCCCTGTAACGTCTCCCACTGTTCTGGGCTGTTCTTGCATCCACGGGATCTGCTACGCGGAATCTGATGAAGGAGCACGGTATCAATTTTGTGCAAAAAGAGGATAGTCCACCAAATTGTCCTGAGCTGCGTCCGATAGAGCGCTATTGGGCAATAATCAAGCGTGCAGAGAGGCACAATGTGTCAATGAGCTCAAAAACAAGTTTACCATTAAATAAAGCATAACAGAAAAAAAATATTAATATTAACAAGCGCCTAAAATTTCCCCTCGTTTAATTCCAAGCCCAATTGGTTGTAGTCCTTGATGCGTCATACAACAATGTTTGCAATATTTCATACAACAGGCTTGATTGATAAAAAGAAACATTGAGTTTTCTGCGTTATCTAATGCACATAAAGGAAATGCTAGATTTGGCAGAAAATAATGAGATATTTTATGTAAATTTAAGCCAGATAACGCCTGAATCAAGCCTGTTGTATGAAAGATTGCAAACATTGTTGTATGGCTCATCAAAGACTACAACCAATTGCGTTGTTTACGCCTCCTTTGGCTTGGAATCAAACGAAGGGAGATTTTCGCGCTTGTTAATTTTTTTTCTGTGCACGAATTCAATTGTTTAATTCATGTATCATAGTGAAATTCAATTAAAAGAACTGATCAACAAAGATGCTACGCTAGATTCTATATTCCTATCGAAAGAATGTTTGACACGCTTCTTCGTGAAAGAGGACAGAGCCCGTCAATGACTGACATGTTTAATGAATTGTTCTGCCACTTTGAAGGAATGGAAAAACTAAATTTTCGGGTATAACATTGCTTATCCACTTCTATTGCAGACCAGTTAACATTGATTTACAACAATAAACTCAATATAGCCATAGTTTTCACCTTAAGTCACTTTCGATCGGAATAATATTCATGCAACCTGAACATTAATTCTTCAGTAAATATCAGGTACGCCACTAATCGATTAAATCAACAAACAAAACTACTATTAGGGTTTTTACTTGAGCTTTAATTCCTTTCTCGAAAAAAACACTGACATTGCTGTGCACCGAATATCTTCATTGATCAAATTGCTCACAGGATCTTTCGTTTCCATGACATATTATCATTTCTATTTATCTACCGAAATTGATCCAAGCAACCGCTCATAATTTAAAATACACCGTGAACATTAGAAAAGTCAACAAAACAAATCTCCAAAATCCTACCTGCTCCCTTCGTGATGTTTTCATACCGACTCGAAAACGACACCACCAAGCTTGTCATCTTGCCTCCTCGCTTAATATCTAACACAAACTTCACCCTTTAGCACTCAATCGCCGGAACGCAACTGCCGTTATTGCGGTTATTAATTGCTGACTAATATTCTAGCACGGGACTCAGCACTTCTTCCAACAATTGACGATCTGGCAACTGGCTCTGGGGGCACACTACGGCAAACAACTTTCGCTTTCCGTGTACATCCGCACACGAGCAGGCACCAGGTAAGACTGTAACGCATTTCCCTGCAAGGCTGACCATCAAACTCACCACCACACAGCACCAAAAAAACAAAACCCGCCGGGCTGCTCCTAGCGCGCTGGGAGAGGAGATGGCCACTTTGATGCTAAACCTTCGCCGAGCCACCGCGAGTTCGGAGCGCGCACTTAGAGCTTACTTACCTTAAGCTGCTCTTGACTTGAGTCCAGTGTCAGAGCCACCACCGACGGACCGGCTGACGGTCATTCGCCGTCGTTTAATTGGTGTGTGCATTGTCTGTAGGTCTGTCTGTATACATGAAGCCTTCCACCGGTCGAACGGAACCGAACCGGCCCGAATAACATCATCATCATCAAGTTCATAGTTCGAGCCTTGTAACAGTGCGAAATTCCTGAAAGAAAGTGAAATTTCTCCCGACGACCATGTATAATGTGCCCTGCACCGAGCCTGTGTGTGACAATGCAGCCGAAGGACAAGGCAAGATCCGTTAATGGTTCAGCGTCCGTCTCGCTACTCTTTCTCAACGGAACGGCGCAAAGTGCTCGATCAGAGCAATTGTTTAACTGCATTGCTCAGGTGGTTTTTTTTTTAGTTGAATACATGGTTGGTTGACGGCACTGGGTGATGAAATATGTATGTCATATTTATGTTGACCAGTTTTGTGGGCACGCTGTTTACGGATATGGGATAGGTTGTTTAATTCGGTAACGAAATAACAAAGAAAAAAGTTGATTTTTTGCTGAGTTCGATTAATGTCTATGCCAAGAACATTGGCGATATGCGAGCTTCGACGGGGCACGTAAGTATTTGTTGACTGCTTTTGAACCAAAATGAACTCTAACAGGTGACAGATGGTATTGACAGAGCTGATGGGATGAATCACTCCAGAGTTCGTAGACCTTTGATAAGCAAAAGCGATTAATTTCAGGGAACCTGGTCAATTCACGCATAAATACCTTGATGCTGATTTGGAAAGTTCCAAATCAATTTCGGAACGTAGGCGACGATTCGTGTTAAAATTGATTTCTGTACGAAGAGTGCAACGTTCGTTGAAAAAACGAGTGTTAAAATTTGTTATTGACGAATTTCACGCCAACTCATCTTCGTGATTGGCAGCACCCTCTCAGAATCCAATGAAACTTTGTGGGTGGGTCGACTTTGTTTTTTCAAGCAACTTTGCATACTTTGTTTTTTTTTTTCAAAATTTATCTAGACTACCATTTGATAAAGGCTTAAGCTTTTTGATCGTTTTTTTTAAATCAACATTAAAATAAAAAGACTTACAAAAAGTGGGGTATGGGCGACTTTTAAAAAATTGTCTTAACTTTTATGAAAAAACTTGAATTATTGTAAAATCAACTCTTACACATTAAAACAAATTATTTCAAGATTTAAATTCAATTTGCAACAAATGGCTATCTTATTAATTGAAAAAAGAATTCCTAATAAAGGCAATACAATTGCCTAAAAGTTCACCGTACATTGCGAGATGGGCCTTTTTAAGAAAAAATAGTTTTTCTCACAACAACTATTTCATGTCGTACTTTTACCGTGTATCTCACAAACTCGTCTAGTTATGGTCTTCAACACCCCTATAGAATCCACTAAAATTTAGCGGTCATAAAGAATTGAATGTATTAAACATTTGGTAAAAAACAATAATCATCTAGACTAACATTTGAAAAGGGTCAAAGACATTAAATTTCTCTTGACATCAGTAAAACAGAACCAAAAGTGTACGTTGAGGTACAAGTCATTCATAACTGCTCGTTCGGATATTCCTATATTTAGGGGCGACTCAAATATGGCTTCGTATATCTTTGGGTGTGAGGAGGTAGGGGCGAAAAGAAGGTCAAGATTTGTTACAGAATGTGCACAAGGTATGAGAAAAATTGTGATAGAGGAGGGTTGATAAATCTAAAAGAATAGCGAACGTCTTTTTGAATCGTCTTTACATGGATACGCATCAAGTTTTATCAAATTAAAAAAAATCTTATTTGATACGACTTGATGCATATCCATTTAAAGACGATTCAAATATGACGTTATATAATTTCGAATCCTGTTATGTCAATAAAAGTTCATAGGTATTTAGTTTATTTTATGTGTACATTTTCACGTTTTAGTAATTTACATAGCTTCCTTTATAAATGTTTCTCATAAAATGTAAATATATATGGATTATCGTTTGAATCAAAAAACCTTTTAGCTGAAATTTGATTTTCTGAAAAAGGTACAAAGAAATGATTCTGTGTAACAGGTATTGTCTTTACGTGGCTGTAGAACCCCTCAAGTTCTTCTGATATTTTAGCATACTGTTCATCTAATATGAAGCAGAAATTCAGTTTCGTAATACTTTTATTTGACTGTGCAACTGCCCAGTCATATAGTTCTCGAGGAGTTTTGATTGTGTTTCCATAATCTTGAGCAAGGCTTGCTCTCTTTGCCATTCGCTTGTGAGTACCACTAACAACATCATATGGACCTTTCCCATGAGACGTTCCAATCCATATGTGGACTTGAAATTGCACACGCTGGCAAAGTTATAATGGGCCGCTGCTCGACGTGAAATTTTTTTTGAGCAATACATTGAATTTTGTTTAATGAAATCTAGCCATTTTGATATAAACAACTGAACTGCTATTGAGTCATGAGTCAACGCTTCAGATATTATGATAAATCTTTTGTTTTTCTACTTATTGTCCTTCTTTTAATGTACTTCAAAGGGCTGGTTATAAACAGCATCTACCACCTGATTTAATTGTATGATCACTAAAGTTTTTAAAATTAATAATTTAAAAACAAGCCCTTTCCAAATACCAACTATGATTTTTCAAACATTCAAAGACGCTTAAAAATCCAAATTGTCTATTATAATTAAATTTAATTGGCTTCTGTGAGGTTTAAGGACCAAATTATTAGACGAGTTGACGCGAAAAACTTTTTTTACCTAAAAGTGTCCATCTTGCGCTGTATAGCAATCGTTTAGACAATGTTATTGCCTTTATTAAAACAAAATTCGTCCAATTCTAATATAGCCATATTTTGTAAATTGACTTTAAATTTTAAAATATATTTTTTTAGCGTGTAAGAATCGATATTACAATTTTTACAATTATTGTATTAAAAAAAAAGGACAATTTTCTAAAAGTCACCCATAATTCACTTGTTTGAAAGTCTGTTTCTTTCTCAGTTATGTTGATTTAAAAAAAATCGATCAAAAAACTTAAGCCCTTATCAAATGGTAGTCTTGATAAATTTTGAAAAAACAAAGTATGCAAAGTTGTTTGAAAAGACATAGTCTACTCACCCACAAAGTTTCATTGGATTCTGAGAGGGTGCTGCCAATCACGAAGACGAGTTGGCGTGAAATGAGTGTCCAGCAAAAACTGAAGAGGATTACCGAGAGCAAGGTGGTGTCTTCTTTTTGCGCTTTGGGAATTCACTAATTGGAATCGTCCAAATAGTGAAGGAGTACCTCCGTAAGATGGACATTGACATGCGTGCAGCGCTGTTGAGACCTGCTGCGTCTGAGATGCAGGCAATCATCCAGAACGAGCGGCTGAATGACAAGACCCACTTGATGCTAGATGCCAACGGCTGACAGGGGACCGAGTACTGTACGTCTACGTCTACTTTATTTCTCACACCCAGTTCCCGAAAAAGGAAATATGGCTGACGAGCAGCGAGAACGGAATCTCTAAGCCACTGATCTTACCTTCGGGGCTTGTGGTAAACGGGGAGGTATACAGTAAGAAGTGCTTACCGGAAGTTACCGCCTTCACAAAGAAGTATCACGTGAAGGAGGATGTGGTATTTTGGCTTGATCTGACCTCGGCCCATTATGCCAAGAAATCACTTGAGAAGATTTACCGGCTGAAGATAAATATTGTACCAAAGATCGCAAAATCCTCCTAACGTCCCCCAGATGTAAATGTTTTGGGGGAATCTCAAACGGAAGATCTACCCCTACAATTTCTCGGCCAATACGGAGGAGCAGCAGATTGTCGACTTCCCGGTGGAGTATCTTTGCAGCTCCTTTGTCATCAACCGTTTGTTTTCAGGTCAGATCATAACCTTGCTTTCGATATCCCAGGATCGAATTTATGTTTAGTACTAAACAACCTTTCGAGAAAAAAAAGTTTAAAGGCGTCATTGTTCACCAAAGATTTTGTTTCATTGTTACTAAGACCTCATGATATTTTTATCTTGGTTTCACCACAGATCACACATAGGGAAATGAGGGGTAAGATCACACCATAGCTAAGCTTTATTATTATTAAAAGCTCCCAAATCTAGCGTTCTTCCTCCATAGATTGCAGATGTTAAACAAGCGAGATGTAACATGGATGTGTCACTTTACGCAAATTGAACCTCCCTAGCCAAATGAAATCACAAACTGGTATCATATAAGTAAAAAGATCTGTTCTCCCAGATATCGTTTTAATTTGAGATGCTATCGCATAACAAATTTAGTTATCATCATATCATCAATTTTGTTTTCATATGTTATCATTTTGAACATGCCATATTTGAAGAACTTTAAATGTGTGAGAACATGATTTCATATTGATATCATAATTTGCAACTATTTCAGTAAATTTGCTTACATCACATTATTTGTTATCAGGATATTTGAAGGGATAATGAAATATGCTATTGTTATGATGAATATTCACAGAATTTTTTTGTATTATCCATTCCGTTATTTTGGCTGTTTATTGACTGCTTCAATGATAACATATTCAGTCTTCAAATAATGATATCCTGGTACTATAATTTTTTTTCAATTTGGTATAATTCTTTGCTCGGGTTCACAGGCCATTATATGTTTAATAATTCTAAATGAAAACGTCTTTTATAATCAGTTTTAGCATAACAATGCTGGTAAAAATTGACAATGTTATTTTTCTACTATTGTCTTCTGGTCTGGCGCTTACTCAAATTTGCAACCTCACAAAAACAATAAAATTCCTCCAAACAGTTTTACACCACCAGTGAGAGTGAGACCGTTTTCTAGTTTCGAGAAAGTGAAGTTCCTTGAATTGAATGTTAAGATCAATTAGGGACGTTTGCATCTTTGCTTCTATGTAATATATTCCTCTTAAATAAAGTATCCGAGAAAGGACAACAACTAACCACAGATGAAGAAATTAGATTATTGACTTATTTTTGCCAAACATCGAAAAAATGTACCGTAGTTAATTAAAGCCCATGATGTTGAAGAAAATCATTGCAATTATTACGGAATGAACCATTTAAAAAATATACAACTATTAACAAATACACTTCCATTGAAAACCAACGTTAGGAACATAAGAAAAACATGTCCTTGAATTGAGTCTATGGTCTTCTTGTGAAATCATGCACCAATTTTCTATAAGAACAGTTATTTTATAATGTTTGACTATTTTCTTTACTTTTTGGATGCAATACAAAGTACATTTGTTCAATTTCGCCAAACTTAGGTCATTTGAAAATACTAATGGTTATCTGTGAAACAGTGAAGTTATAGCGACCAATATTTCATGAAAGTGTATTACTGCAAATCAATGAATAATATCTCAATTGTTTTGAAATGAAGTCATCATCATGATGTCAACGTGATTTTGTCAACTTTAGCTGAATTCATGACATATTTGTTGCACAGGACGAAAGAAGAAGATAGGCTGACATTGCATTCCATAGCCCTATGTTAATTATATATTTATCTTATTGCCAGATCCCCGACATAAGAGATAAGAAACATCGCTGGCATGTAGTCTACAAGTCAGTTTGTGGAGAAAGTTGTTGTTCATAAGCTCTGCAAAATGGACTGAATATGTTATCATCAATGTAGTATGTGCGACGGCGTGTAGTGACAGAGAACGAATAAAGTGCTTTTAAGGCCTGAACGCAATGATACCGGAAGCGGAACGATAACGACAGCGAAAAAATGCAATTTAAGTTAGTCCAATAGCAATCTGGTATGATCCCAACCAATTTCAATTGGACATATCCACATAATTTGTGAAAGGTTTTCTAACTTGCTATTGCCGTTTCCGTTCGCATTTCCGTACCATTGACATTATGGGTGTCAAATGGTGAGAGTGGACAGTCTTAAAGAAAAGTCTGACAGACCTTCGGTCCTCACAAGTTCCTACCTCACACCTTTAGGAGTCATTTGATCACAACCCAAGCAGCACACTATGACCATAATTATTTGTAGCAACTTGATTATGACTAACCAAGTAACATTTATGTTTTCTCAACAAAATGGCAACATGTGTGCTACTAGGGAAAAGACTGCCTGCTGAAACATTGAGAAGCTGATTGACGTAGCCTGGGCAATGTTGTCAAATTGACAATAGTGAAGTGCGGGGGTGCGAACATCTACATTCAATCAATTATTTCATTTAGTTTTTTTATAACATTTACATTTACATTTTTTTAAAATTATTTTTACCATTGTCAGATGAATTATGTTAAATACTAATACAAATACAAATACAAATACAAATAATTCTTAGGGACGACATTCAAGCCTTTGATTTTGTCTATGTTTTTATTGTTTATTTTTCTTCTATTCTATCGTGATTTTCAGCCTCAGGCTGGGTCACCTCTCGTCGTAGTTACTTAAACTCCCTTTGTGGGTATTTTCGTAACTTGCCCGGAGGTGACTTTGGTGTGAGAGGTATGGATGCTAACCACTACGCCCGGGATCGCTCCATGTAGTTTATGTTGACATTTATTTAGTAGTACTGAAATCAACCTCAAGAAGTATTGCAACAAGATTAGGCATAATAATTATTATACATACAGCAAATGACATTTCTAGACAACCCTCAATTGCAATGGTGTGCCTATGTTGGCCACTTATAGCACTGCGGTAGCTTCTAATGATACTCATAAAAGTTTAAATTAGTATGAAATGAGCTTCCTTTTTGAAGTGTCTCAGGTCAGGTCAATCAGTCAGGTTGTTTTATGCCAATCGCATTCATTTTGCAGCCCCAAGCTACTTGGTTCTATTTACCTTAGAATTAATGTTTCGTATTTTAAATAAACAACAATACCCATGTAACTTTTTTTTACCCTTCTTACACCAAAAGAAGGGTATAAAGATCGCTTGAAAACTCGACTTTTTATCCGAGGCCCAGAGGGCCGAGTGTCATATACCATTCGACTCAGCTCGACGAACTGAGCACATGTCTGTGTGTATGTATGTGTGTGTGTATGTGTGTGTATGTGTGGGTATGTGTGTGTGCGTAACAAATGCGTCACATTGTTTTCTCAGCCATTTGTGAACCGATTTCAGTTCTGTTGACGGCAAATGAAAGCTACAGCATTCCCATAGAAATGTTCATTCGAACATTTCGTTACGAAGATATGAACGAAACAGTACTTGACGGCCTATTATATTAGTAATCAAACAGTTTAGTCTCCGATTACATACTGAGCTATTTGTGTACCGATTTTAGCTTTGTTAGCGCCAAATTCAAGTTATATTTTTTTTAAATAACTGGTCAATTATAATTGGATGAGAGCACATAATTGTGAGATGAAAATATACTCGTTGTAGTTCAAACCCGAAAACGACACATTAAAAACAAATTGATGCCGCTTGCATTCTATTGTGTCGCATCTAGTGCGTTGTATAGCACACACAGCAGACTAGCCACACTATGCGAGTCTATAGAATTAGAGCAGGATCGATTGGCTCGAGTGGTACGGTTTTGAACTGCAACGAGTAGATTCGAAAATTACACAAAGTCTCCATTTACTATAACTACACAAGTTTCAACGAATATGTACTTATTAAGCATCTTGAATCCATATTGATAATCAAAATTGACGCTTAGGATTATCTTATAATTCATTCAAATGATTCGTCCCTAATAACGTAACTCGCACGTACACACCATCAAATATTCTGTCAAAAGAACATTGCGAATCAAAACAAAGCCAAAGATACTAGTACCGAATGGTACTGAAAACCGCAAGAGTGTATAGCAAGGTACAGACTGCAAGGTGTACTTCGGAACTAGGGGTGCCACAACAGTGAACCAATTTAAAATCGCTTGTTTCATATTTATTGTTAGTAATACCAACGATAAACGATTTCATCATAGACTAACTCTAAGACCAGTAGGTCCCATACAAAAACGATTTTTTTCTTGGCTCAGTCAGTACTAGAACATCGTCCCAAGCTCGGTCCCAAGCTCAATAATGCACCCCTTATAATGAACTCACATGAACACACTCTCAAATACTCTGTCAAAATAACACAGCAAATCAAAACAAAGGCGCAAATATGTATAACAAGGTGCTGGCTTCAAAGTGTAATTCGGACCAAGGGGTTCTACAACAGTGAACCAATTTTAAATCGCTAGTTGCATATTGATTGTTGATTTCATACTCGTGTGTTTTTCAGAAATCGCAAACGCAATTTGTGATCGACCCTCGGTCTCTTTCATTTCATGTATCGTAATTTTTGAACACATCTTGAATGGTCAAGATTGATTAGGGAAACGTCATTGTGATGACGGTTTCCAACGTATATAAAGTACAAGGTATTATATTGGCTGTAATGTTTGTGTACACAGAAAAAAATCTTTTAGTAAAAACTACCATTTTGCCTGACTATACCTATTTTCAAAACAACCCTGAAATTTCAGTCGAATTTCTGTGGTATATTTAACAGACCTCATACCAACCGCACCATGGTTGATCTAATCAAACACATTTATAGTCAGGTGAAAATTGTTGGTGTTTTCGCTTAAATTAACCCACGACATGGTAGTTTCTACTGCGGTTTTTTTGCGTGTAGTTACGAAAAAGACAAAAGCAAAAAAAATAGTTATGAAATGTCATCAGATATGCATGAAATTTAAGCAGTTTCGGTTCAACAGTCAGTCAAGCGCAAGTTTTTTGCTTGAATTTTTGCATGTAGGTGTAAGGTAGGACTTGTTCGTTACTTATAGATACAAATTTTTTGAAGCAATACGATATTATTGAATATTTATGAGTCAATTAGCGCTGATATTTGAGGTGTCGAAACCACGAGTATCACAATTATTCCGGCAATTTTCCGATTTTTTTTTTTTGCGAAAATGTTTAATTTTTTAAATCAAGTTGAAGTAGAGCAATTTTATTCGCTAATAATTAAGAGTTAAAGCATATTATCCAATTTCACTTGGAGCCTGGCCAAAATCACTGTTTATGGAAGATTTAGAACGTTTCAAACTAAAAAATTAGATAAATTTATACAACTAGAAGTAGTGTTGGTGACTACCGAAAAAATCGGTGAAAATTATTTTTTGTTATCCGTGCTTTAAGCAACCACATCGATAAATGTATTGGTAAAGGCATCATATGCAGTAACTCAGTGAGTGAACAAGATTACCACTCGAGTCGGATGGACAACAGCTCTGCCTACTTGTGATTCACTTTTCGTTGGTTGAGTGGCTATGGAAATTCGACCCAGTAGGATCGCCAGTTGATAATGTTCGGAGACGAGAAATGATAGCATTCATTTGAACAGAACCTTTCATTGTATTTTAGTTCGAATGACAGTGTTGGAAGTTTTGTCAAGTATATGCCGTATTTTAAATTTCCACTGCCACACGTATCGGATGAGCCGTGACCATTTTTTTCAGGACTATAGACACAATGTGTTATGCACACCTTATAAATTTTATATCACATAACATGCAAGAAAAATCGCTATCGAGATTTAAATTGAAGAGAGTCTAATGTCCATATCGTCGATTATCGTTCGTTGAACAAACATTCGCTTATTTTCTGTTTCAACAAGAATGCACACATTTTTGTTTTGTGACATGTGAAAAATCTTCTTCACCGGACAGGGACTCCACTCCACCATAACCAACTAAAATAACCATATTTTCTGTTTTTCCGCAGTATTAACTGGCTACACTGTACTTTGCGGCTTCCGATTCATTTTAGCTTTGAACGCGGTACCACACAATCACCAAGTGATCCGATCGGAAGCTTCGAGCACTAGCACGCAATCGAATCAGGGCACGAAAATGAATCACCAACAGAAGTCAACGAACGAATCAATAAATTGTACAAGCAAGCAGTGATGAACACGCATACAATTGACAGGCGACGAAGTTCATGCTATGTTCATTCGATGTTTACCTTGGCCCATTAGTTTTCGGTTTGAGAGGTGAAGCAGAACCTCTCATTTTGTGCGTCTATTGAATCAGAAGAGCGAGCAACGAATGATTTATGATACGATTGCACACTGGGCCAGAATGAAAAATTAGCAGGAATAAATTATTTTCACTATGAAGATGCAATTTTAGAACAAAACTGTCTTGAGCGAAGTTGCAGCTTATAATTAGGGCTTTAATTTGACATCAATTTCAGTTAGGGTGGTCCTTGAATATATTGAAATAAAAATTCTATCTTTCACATTTCTTGGCATAAAGCAATACAATGTTCAACAAAGTTGTTCCTTATTAAGTTTAAAGTAACTTTGCTTCAAAATCATAGCCGTAGGTCTTTTGTGTCATTAGTTATGATCATTTTTACGCTTAAGAGTAGGGTGGCCCTGAAAAAAATAGTATTTTTAGCCTAACTTTTTCATTTCAAGTTTTATGAAATTGGTGTTTTAAGCAAACTTTTAGAACTTGTTTAAATACACACTTTGATGAAGAAAAAACCTAATTTTATACATCCGTTCAAAAGATTTCGTGATTTTAGTCCAAAAATTACGAGTTTTTCAAATTACATTATTTTTTAAAGGGGGAAAAACGGGGATGCAAATACGATAGCATATGAATGGCAAAGGTAAGAGGTCTCTTTTGTATATAAATACTCAGGTGAATTTGGAAGAATTTGAGGTTAAATGGTACCATGAATGTATGCCCTTTTTAAAAAAAAATTCTTGATTTTTTCTTAAATGTTGATGGCAATGACGAATAAATCACCATATTTCAATAAAAAACTAATATTTGCATTGTTTTCAGTTTAAATCCATAAATTTGCTGATAGTAATTCAGTTTGCCAAGGGTAAAAATATGCAATGATTATTAAAATACCTATCATGAAAATTAATTTGAGGGACGAAGAAGAAAATATTGAGGAAGAAATTATTTTGACCATGAAAATATAATTTTAGCCACACACTGTCTTTGACAAAGTGTATGGCTTAAGAAGCTATATTTTGATAAAATTTGTAGCTGATGTGGTCTTTAAATATACTGAGATTTTAGAGATGTCTTTCGTGATCTATCAGTAATATATCATATTTGTCAATAAAAGATAATCGATGCTGTTGTTTGCAACTTTTTTTTTATAAAACACTAAGAAATGACTGGTCATTCGCAAACAATCCGGTAACAACTTGACAGCTCCAGAGCAAAGTCAATGTACCTCGGTAATCGTGGCTCACTAGCTCTGTCAAATCGAATGAATCCTAGAACAAAATACCAATTGAACGCATTCACATCGACTGTTATTTTCAAATCTGTGGAGCTCATATTCGTACTTGATGAATATAATGCTGACGATGTGTTCAATTTTTCCTACATGTTAAATAGTGGATATTTTTACCCTTTTTACAGAGAATATGTAAAAGCATAAACACACTCGAGACATAGAGTACTAGCAAATGATTGAATAATTTAAAAATCGTTATTATAAAACCATTCAGAAATTTTCAGCACTTGAAAAAATCAGAAAGCTAGCTAGACGTGAATAAAATGGCAGCCTTCTTCACTTTTAAATGGCGCACTATACTTTTGCACAGTTTATAATTTTGGTACGTTTTTGGCATGTATGTTTATAATAAAAATAAACGCATTGCAAATATTAGTTTTTCTCATTCAAAAATGTCCAAGTAAAAACACAATCAAAAGTTGTATAGTTTTAAGTTTTTTTTGTACAATTTAGAATATAAAATAAATGTGTTATATAAACCATACTCAAAATTCCCGCCCATCTTCCTATCCATTAAATTGTTATCCCTATTAACCTCGAGACGGCCGCGAGTAATCGGCTCTATCCTCCTAACTTTAGTTTTAAAATACCTGATGTATACAAATATGAAAACTTAGCTCTGAAAATTTGATTCAATTGAGCCTGTACAAATAAATGATAAATAAAAAAATAATAGTTTTTTAATTAATATATGGTGATTTATTCGTCATTGCCATCAACATTTAAGAAAAAATCAAGAATTGTTTTTAAAAGGACATACATTCATGGTACCATTTAACCTCAAATTCTTCCAAATTCACCTGAGTATTTACATACAAAGAGACCTCTTACCTTTGCCATTCATATGCTATCGTATTTGCATCCCCGTTTTTCCCCCTTTAAAAAATAATGTAATTTGAAAAAATCGTAATTTTTGGACTAAAATCACGAAATCTTTTGAACGGATGTATAAAATTAGGTTTTTTCTTCATCAAAGTGTGTATTTAAACAAGTTCTAAAAGTTTGTTTAAAACACCAATTTCATAAAACTTGAAATGAAAAAGTTAGGCTAAAAATACTAATTTTTTCAGGGCCACCTACTCTTAAGCGTAAAAATGATCATAACTAATGACACGAAAGACCTACGGCTATGATTTTTGACAGCAAAGTTACTTTAAATTTAATAAGGAACAACTTTGTTGAACATTGTATTGCTTTATGCCAAGAAATGTGAAAGATAAATTTTTATTTCAATATATTCAAGGACCACCCTAACTGAAATTGATGTCAAATTAAAGCCCTAATTTTAAGCTGCAACTTCGCTCAAGACAGTTTTGTTCTAAAATTGCATCTTCATAGTGAAAATAATTTATTCCTGCTAATTTTTCATTCTGGCCCAGTGTGGATTGGAACCATCCTTGACTAGAAGGAACTGTACGATTTCTCATAATCATGTTTGTTTATCATCCGTTTTACTCACATTTGAGTCATTTTTAACTCAAAAACGTTAAGACTGAACGATACTCTAAATAAAGTTTCATTGTCACATCTCAATTTTTAGTAATCCCTTTTTATTTCATTTTGGTATGAAAACGAGTGACGGGCCCATTGTTTTACGAGCATTGCTCGAAGAAAAAGCGTATGAATTATTGAACAAAAAAATATTTTTTTCAAATTTTTCCAAAACTCACAAAATGCTTTTCCGGCCTATAGCTGGGCTGGTAAGTAAAGACCAGAAGTGAATTTTGCCTTTTTTCGGAAAGTAATTATAACAACTGCTCCAGTATGGGTAAAGTGTCAATCTTCCTTGAAAAATAATTGAACGGCAAATTATTCCACGCAAAAAAGAGACAGTCCCATTCAGCTTACATAAGCAGGCGTAACTGACGTTATGAACCCGTCTTCAGTCATCGCTACTTTTCAACTACATACAAGGTAAGATATCCCGATATTAAAAGCATTTCTTAACCATTACTTGTCCTATGATAATGCACATTACTTTTGAGCTACATACTGGCCTTATCCAAGAAATTTTCCTCCACTATGGAAAATTTGTCAGGATTTTTTTTTAAATTTAATTTTTTCCGAATCCTTGAGAAAATATGAATAAAGTTCAGCAAAAAAGTTGTTCTACGATGAAGCGTTCTTGAGTTATGAATTTTTGAATTTAGTGATGTTCCGTTCAATCGGAAAACTTCAATTGGCGTTTTCCAGAAAAACTGGCAACCCTGATTTTTTTCATTGATTATTTATAATACATGTTTTTTTTTCAATTATCTATGAACTCCATGAGTGGACAAAGCTACGTAACAATCTGAGACCCTTCGGACCAAACCTGTAAGAGATTTAAAAAAAATCCCTAATCCTGAAATTTATTTAGTTTTGAGTTGAACTTACTCATGAACATCAAAACAAAAAATAATGAAAATGAGTATTATTTTATTTCGCCTCCGCAATAGATGCTAGAAAAATCATGTAAGTCCTTTTGAAAAAAAAAAAACATAGAAATTGTTGTTATTTAACAACCAAAACAAAAACAATCTAAGCAACAACAGAATTCATGATTCTATGAGTTGGCCTACATCGGTTCTACGATAAAAATAATGTGTAGGTGGGTAATCATTGACTGCAACATTGAAAAGAATATACATACTAAATTTGGCAAGAATTTGGCTGCAGAAATAACTTTTGTCCATCGGATCAAATGGTCTATGGCATAGGTCCCATCCATAGATGTAGTTCCGCTGATGTTGCGGTGGTGATGTGATGTGATGTGATGTGTAATAAGAACCCACCATCAGTGCAAGGATTACCTATGGCTGCAGGACTATTCTCAGGAGGTTGTTCTGAGAGAATAGCCTACGTGATGGCTTCTTGTAGCAGGGTCAGCCGATCTCAGTGAGGACCTTCGGAAGACTACGGCCAGAAGGCCGCGTGTCTTCGCACGACAAGGGACTGGCGACTCCACGAACCCTTGTCCAGTCAACAAATCCTTCGACTGCCCCTAGGGAATCCCCGTTATATAGTTGTTAAAGGAACAGTGGAAATTTTTAGCTTAAATGATTTATAAAAAGTTAAGAGAAAAGAAAAATATCACGGCTATACTGAACTTTAGATTCAATTAACACATTTATTTTGTTTTTATTTGCACTAGTAAATGTACTGGCATATTGCAAATTTCTACTGTTCCTTATAAAATAGTTGTGGGCTATAAAATGAGGAAAAATCACAAAAAAAATTACAATTCAAATAACTTACCATAAAAGCATATCAATCTCTATGTTGCATCATAAAATCAAGAAATACTACTTTCCAACGACCAAGAACTTAACTGCATATACTGTGCTGATTTTTATACAAGAGTCTCACTCTTCTCATATAGAAGGACATCATGAAAGAGCCTAATTGCTATACTCACAAATTTCAACTTGAATAATTTTACATGAAATTTTATACTATAAAAACATTTAATTACTTGACTATGTAAAAAGTAGCTACAGTAAGTCAATCAGCACTTCCAACCGTTCACTTACCGAAAACCCAACCTAAAGGGCGATGTTTGGGGAACGTTTGTCGACAGCCAGGAAGTCTGGATCGGGGGGAATTCGAAAACCGGAAGCCGCTGAGTCGACAAAGAGAGTTGCCGGTAGTTTCAAGCGAAACCCTAACCTATCTCTCCGAGATGCCGCAAATAAGCTGGGTGTATCGTCTACAACCGTGCATCGAGCCAGAAAACGAGCCGGACTATCGACTTACAAGAAAGTAGTGACTCCAAATCGCGATGATAAACAAAATACGACGGCCAAAGCGCGATCCCGGAGGCTGTACACGACGATGCTGACGAAGTTTGACTGCGTGGTAATGGACGACGAAACCTACGTCAAAGCCGACTACAAGCAGCTTCCGGGACAGGAGTTTTATACGGCAAAAGGAAGGGAAAGGTAGCAGATATTTTCAAGCACACGAAACTGTCAAAGTTCGCAAAGAAATATCTGGTTTGGCAAGCCATCTGTACCTGTGACTTGAAAAGCAGCATTTTCATAGCTTCCGGGACTGTCAACCAAGAAATTTACGTGAAAGAGTGTTTGAATAAACGTCTGCTGCCTTTCCTGAAGAAACACGGTTGTTCCGTACTGTTTTGGCCGGATTTGGCATCTTGCCATTACGGTAAAAAGGCCATGGAGTGGTACGCCGCCAACAACGTGCAGGTGGTTCCCAAGGACAAGAACCCTCCCAACACGCCAGAGCTCCGCCCAATTGAGAAATACTGGGCTATTGTCAAGCGGAACCTAAAGAAGACCAAAAAAACTGCTAAGGACGAGCAGCAGTTCAAGGCAAACTGGCTTTCTGCGGCGAAGAAGGTGGACAAGGTGGCTGTACAAAATCTGATGGCAGGGGTCAAGCGTAAGGCCCGGCAATTCGGATTTGGAAAAGCGGAAGCTTAACTGAATATTTTTCCTGAATTTTATACTAATTGAACTTGAAAAAGAAATTTAATTTGATTTTTTAAATAAACGATTTCACCGATTTACACGCGTTTTCCCTTGACCAAATTTTGACCGTATCACCCTTTACCTCTTGTTGCATTATTAAATCCGCGTAAATTAAAATTTAAAGTGATGGTAACCCTCCCAACCTCCTTCGCGCCCTTACACATTAAATGAGAAAGCAAGCAAATATCAAATAAACTATAACCATTAAGTTGAGCTAAGGTATTGAATAAAGAGCTTTTAATTTATACTGTTAAATAGAACAGATTTTGAAAAAAAAATCAGATAAATAATGTTGACGCTTTTGTTACTATCACTTTGTATTCAAAACATAAATATCTAATCTAATCTAATCTTATCTCACACTAACGCAGCCAATTCTTGAAAGCATCTGGAAAATGATGGTTTCTTGAATACAACATTTTTCTTGTCATCGGCCAGGCCAACTGCGTAGTATGTGCCGCAGAGAGGATTCCAAGAAATAGAGCGATTCCAGAAAGATCTAAAATCGCTCTACTACTCTGAATCAAGGGAAAAAAGAAAGCGTGGACCTCCCGTACCAAACGCTTCCATGTTTAGTTAAACAGTGTGATAATTTGTGCCTTATCGTTGGGAGCATAGATGCTAGAAAGATTAGTTTATGCTCCTTTTGCCTGTGGGTGAACTTTTGGCATATGAACTAAAAGCGTGGCAATAATTGCCAAGGTTATAGCGCCTTATCTCGCTCCATGGGAGGTATGTGGACTAAAACTTACGATGATGGATAAATGCGAAGCTGAAAATAGCATAAAAAATATTGTGAAGGGATGTTATAATATAAAATAGAGAATAACATGTTTACTATCTGCATGTCTTCTGATTTCATGGATGATCCAAAATTATATACCGTATAAAGAAATAAAGAATACTTAAATTTTTCGTGGTAGGGTAAGACTTCAGCATGCTATCTTACCGCGCTGGCTACATTGCGTTGGTGGAACTGCTTCCTAAGGTATAGCTGATGAGATACAGCGTTTCTTACTCAGCCGCTCACCACCTCCTTGGTGGACAGACGCTCGGCACGCACCTCCTCAATCTAGCTGAAGTCAGAAGGACAACAGTGCTTCACTACCAGGCTGCACTACCAGCTAAGTACGCAACCCTTAGCAGGCGGTCTTTGTCATCTCTTGACCCGTGGAAGCATGAGGTAGGAACTTGTGAGAACCAGAGCTATGTTGCGGGGACGCACGCTCCATCACAGTTGTCGACTCACCATTTTGCAGCCCAGTTCCGCTGGCGTTGTGGTGGTGTCCACGAACTGGCATTTGCTCGTTGATCCTCAGTAATTTTCCAGTGTGCTCTGTACTAATAAATAACGTTTGCATTAAAAATGACAAAAATGACTTCACCCGCACTGACAAAACTACCCATGCAGCGTCAATCATAGTTAACAATGAGTCAGCAGACAAAATTTGACAGGTCTGTGAGTCGAACTCTAACCGTGATGGCAAAAACAGTGAAGCAACTCCGTTCAGAAGTGTACGTGTTCAAAGAACGCCACCCCACCACGTCGAAAAAGGAAATCGTCTAGCACTTTGTGGACGCCGGATACGCCCGTTCCGGCATCTACAGCATCTTGGCACTATTAAACAACAATCAGAGCATCGAAAGAAAGTCTGGTTTCGGACGGTCGACGACCCTGAGCGACATAAATACATGTCAGGAAGCGGAAGTCGCGTCCACTACTGGTTTGGAAGCTGCAGGCAATGACGCAGCGGCTGAATAAGATGGTCAACTCGATTTTCCCGGCGAATCGCGACGTGGCGATGGTGATGGACGACGAGACCTATCTCACCCCGGATGGCAACGACTGGCTGGGTACTTCGTATTTTACTTCCCCCATGAAGGAAGTGAGCTCCGAGGTGAAGTTCATTTCACAAACCAAGTTCCCCAAGAAGGTGCTGCTGTGGCTGACAATCAGCGAGAAGGGGATGCCAAAGCCGCACTTCTTTCGTTCCGGACTGGCCGTGAACGGAGTAATTTATAGTACGAAATGCCTGCCGGAAGTTGCGTCGTTCATCAAGAAATACCATAAAGGCAAAGACGCAGTGTTCTGGCCGGATCTGGCATCAGCCTACTAGTCGAAGCGGTCCCATCGAGAATTTCTTGGCCAACCTAGAGCTACTCCAACAATTTCGCCCGCAAAAACTGAGAAGGAATTGATAAATACAACGTAGAAAGAACTCAAAACATGCCTACACGCATGTTTTCGTCCGCCATGGCAAATTTTCCGGTTAACTGCCGGAAGGCCGCTTACAAGGTCGTAGAATGTTTTTGCAAGTAATCTTAAATAATTATCTTCCATGGGAAATTTATCAAAAGCAATTATCTGTCCATTTTTTTTAATGCAAACGTTAATCACGCTTATAAATGAACCCGAAATATAATATTAAGAAACTGCTCACTGCCATCCAATTACAATCTCAGAAGGTATAAAGTTCTGTCCACTGAGAATTCGTGTAGTAGCGGCACGGAAAGTGACCGCTGCAAGAATTCTTTTACAGTGATTTGTTTACCTAGACACCCACTTTCTGTGGTATAAATTTCACGGTGTTTCGTGCAGTGAGTCAAACGTTATTCCAGATGAAGAACATATGACCGCAAGCTGAGCCAGAAGGTGTTGAGAACCGTCAGAGCAAACCCTGGACTATCAGATAATGAGATCGCACAAAAATACGCTGCTGCTCGCAGTACCGTTCGATGAATTCGTTTGCGAGCAGGATATCGTTTTTATCGAGCCAGCAAGCAACCAAAACTCGAGCTCGGAAGTTGTACCAGCAGGTTTTGTCGAAGTACCAAGGATGCCTGCTCATCGACGATGAAACCAACGTCAAAATGGATTTCGGACAACTTCCTGGCCAAAAATTCTACAAGGCGACGGCACGAGAATATGTTCCTGCGAAGTTTAAGTTTGCTTTTATGGACAAATTTTCCAAAAAAAAAACTGATGATTTGGCAAGGGATATGCAGCTGCGGAGCAAAGACCAAAGTATTCGTGACGAATAATACGATGGACTCAAAGAATGCCTCGTACTACCTTCCACTAAAGCCCATAAAGGTCCCGTGAAGTTTTGACCAGATTTGGAGAGTTGAACCTACAGCCAGGAAGTCATCCAGTGGTGCCGCGATAATAACATAGATTTCATCGAGGAAAACATAAATCCACCCAACTGCCCGCAGTTCCGGCCCATTGAGAGATTTTGGGCAGTAATGAAGCGAAAGCTTAAGAAAAGAGGAAAAACGGCTCGTGACACGACGCAGATGACCAAAATGTGGAACAAAAATGCCATGGAAGCTAACTCCGGAGGAGTGCAGCGTTTGATGGGAGGAATAAAGAAGAAAGTGCAAGATTCCATCAGAAACGAAGAGAAATGATTTGTATTGATATTTTTAGGTTGAAAGACAGTGAATTACCTTTGTTTTGATGAATTAAACTTATTTCTACGTCAATCCATTACCGAGATACAAATGATTTTATTATTCCGGATTCTAAATGGACATAGCTTTAAGTTGGAGAACCTGCTACATATATTAGGTAATTAATTAGCTCCAACATTCCGGGTGAAACGTTCCGTTCTGTGACTTTGAATCGGTTGGGATTTTCGATTTTTTTGATGTAATGATGGTCACAAAGCACATTTCCATTTCAACTGTTGTGTCAATATTAGTAAGGACCTCAGCTGTGGGTGTTCCTTCAATTTTGAAAATTCGATGCATGCTAAGTTTTGTGTGAATTGGCAAAAACACTGAGAGGTAGGCCATGACGCCCATCATAGCGATGAACGATAAATAATCACACTCAACTAACCTTACTCAACAAAGTACTCCAACAACAACAATAACAACAACAACAACAGCACGTAAACCGGAACAAAAGACCAACTTCAACTGTCATCATTAGCCAGCTTATGAAGAAAGTTTCACTGCGCTTTTGTAACTGGAGAGCGAAGTGCATAGGTAATCTCCCTTCGGTATGTGCATTTACTACACTTTCTGACCGTGCAAACATAATCAATTCCCGCACCTGCTAATGTCTTCTTATTGGAGGGCTGTTGCGGCACGGATGGCAGTTACATATGTATATGCCTATATGTAAGATGAAAAGGCTGCCTCTTTGCGCGCCCTCGCCATGAAGAAGTGAGCCATTTGCACACGCGAGTACCGAGTTTGGCCGCTTGATGGGGAACCCGGTGAAGTTGAGCCTTGATTTGAATGGACCAGTCCGTCAATGTGAGATCGATGATGGATGGTATTCGCTGCTTTTGGCGTTGTTCTTCAGGGGAATGCAGAAGCATTGGAACAGTTTGGCAAGGATTGACCTGTGAAGGTTTCGTCAGATAGAGACAAATTGAACTATGTACGAGATTGATGCAAGAGCGGCTTATCGTTTTTTGTTGGCGCTGAAAGTCTAGTCGACTTTGTTGAACGTGTATAGTTGTTGAAGGCTGTTTATCAGTTTGGAAATTGATTTCGGTGGCTTTGATTTGAAGCAGTGGGAAGCAAATTTGTTTGTTTATTTATTTGCATGGCACTCAAGGAATCTTCCTAGTTATCCTGGCCGATGCAAGTTGATTGATTAAGAGACTCTCTCAGTCAGGTGTTTGTATCAAAATCAGTGCTGGCAAATCTCATGATCGTCGTGCGACGGTGGAAAAACAGGTTATCTCACTATTACGGAAAGATATGAGCTATCATGAAGTTTCTTATCATTCTCAAACCATCATGCTGTCATGAGATTTTTTTCATACGATTTTGTATTATATTTCTAGCTAGTCTACTAGGAATTATCCAAGTGATAATGTGACTTTTAAATAGATCTTTTGAAAGGAAATTTGTATTTAAAGTTTTTCGATGACACTAACAATAATATCAATAAATGTACTTGTAACAGCGATGTCTTTAAAAACTGTCACGTGATATCATATCAAATATCTATAGAAGAAAATCTCTATCATTGTTTCCTGGAGATGTAGATGTTTGAGAAATTTATAAGAAATGTTATAATTCAAGTGGAAACCGAACATCTTGACGAGGGACTTCACATTCTAATTTATTGAAGCCGAATGAGTTGCGCGCAGGTGTAATTGAACTTTTTCGAAAAGAAAAAACTGTTTCAGTGATTGCAAAGACCCTGGCAAAATCTACAGTGAATAAAACGAATCCAACAGCTTGGAATGCTAGATCACCGCGTGGGGAGAGGAAAATAACGCACAGTTCGGACTTAACAAAAGCGTCAGATTATCCGGCGACGTATCAAGCGATTTCCATCCGAAAGTTGGCGAAATCACTGAAAATTTCAAAATCTTCCGTTGGAGCCATAGTTCACGACGATTTGAAGCTTCAGTCATAAAAACTATGCAAGAATCACTACTTGAATGACACCATGAAAGCAAACCGGTTGAGAAAAGCTAAGGTTCTCCTGAACCGCTTATCCGAGGGCCGTCATTGGTCAGTGCTGTTCACCGATGACAAAGTTTTCACAATCGAGCAGCATCACAACCACCAAAATGATCGGCAGTTGCTTCCTGCTGCTTTCAAAAATCGTGGAAGTATTTCAAGGAGTCCTCATCCTACTTCTGTCATGGTTTGGGCTGGAATAACTCATTCCGGCAAAATCCCTTTGATCTTCATCGACAAAGGGGTGAATGTGAATCAAGCGGTATATCAGACGCTACTCACTGACACAGTAGCTTTTTGGGCAAAACGCAGCATTTTGGCAAAACTGAGTGGATTGTTCAACCAGACTGGGCCGCCGGCTCATGGAGCAAAAATGACTATTAGTCTTTGCGAACGCATTTTCCCAAGCTTTTTAACGAAAGATGACTCACCGGATTTGAATCCGATGGACTATTCGGTATGGCCCATCTTGGAGTCAAGAGCCTGCAGTATACCACATAAATCACTTTCCGAAACGTTTGAAGGCGTGCATCTCAGCACGAGGCGGCCATTTCGAAATGAACAAATAAAACTTGTTATTTGCAAACATATTGCTAAAACAAACAATACATATTGATTCTTCAATCCAACAATAAACTAAAACGATCGTTTATTGTTGGATTGAAGAACCAACACCATTTTGTTGTACGGATAATATTCGGACACCTTGTATACGAATTCTTCGTTAATTTTCCGTTCTTTTATTTGCGAAGATCTTCGTAGTGTTGGGAGAAAAGTAGCTGGGTCTATAATCAATGGATTTCGTGCTCACGTATTCTTTATTATTTAAGGTTAATGTCGTTGGATCGTTCAAGGAACAGTATTCATCATCTATCGTCACCATCCGTTTTTGGGACCATGACGTTCAAGGTAGGAGATTTAATTCTTCGGAATCTTCTGATTTTGATGTGCGTTTGTGATCACGTTTTCAATTGCCACCTAGAAATTTGATTTTGAGAAATTTGAATATTGATAGAAAGACGACTCACTAATTTGGCTTCGGTCCTTCTCTCTATACAGATAAAAATAATTAATTTTAACAAACGCGTAAACTAGAAATGAGAAGAAAAATTAGTATTTTCCATTTAATTCCAACTACCTTTATGCTTATCTTGACAGAAACGCGTATTTCGTCTACAATGTGCAGACTTTTTCCATGTCGTTTACTAATAAATCGACACTGAAGAAGTCTGGACATTGTAGGCGAAATACACGCATCTGTCAAGATAAGCATAAAGGTAGTTGGAATTAAATGGAAAATACTATTTTTTCTTTTCATTTCTACACTGATAAAAAGAAACATTGAATTTTCTGCGTTATCTAATGCACATTAAGGGAATGTTAGATTTGCCAGAAAATAATGGAATATTTCATGTAAATTTAAGTCAGATAACGCCCGAATCCAGCCTGCTGTATGAAAGATTGCCAATATTGCTGAATGGCGCATGAAAAGTTGCATACAATTTCGTTGTTTACTCCTTTTTTAGCTTGGATTTAAACGAGGGAATATTTTACACGCTTGTTAAAATTAATTATTTTTTTCTGTGTAGCTACAGGTATTCCACTAAACAGCTCAAACTTTTTAGGATTCAAGTGCGTAAAATTTTCCTTCGTTTTATTTTAAGCCAAAGGAGGCGTAAGCAACGAAATTGTTTGCAATCTTTCTTGCGTCATACAACAATGTTTGCTATCTTTTATACAACAGGATAGGTTCATGCGTAATCTGGCTTAGATTTACATGAAATATTCCATATTTTGCTGTCAAATCTAGCATTCTTTTTACATGCTGATAACGCAGAAAATTCAATGTTTCTTTTTATCTGTGTACGTAGTTCATGTGATTATTTTCTTACCACACCTTGTCTCCTGATATCAAACTATCAAACGGATCTTTCTTGACTATTTTTTGGTGAGAAGTTGTCACCGTTTCTTTGTGATGTTTAAAATTAGCAGTGGTTTCAACCAGTTGTCTCGAATAATGCTTTTTTGGGTTAATAAGATCTATCAACATTTTTGGTTTGTAGTTATAGATTTTCTCTGATGGTAGAGTACACTGATAAAAAGAACCATTGCGTTATCGAATGCACATAAAGGGAATATTAGATTTGGCAGAAAATAATGGGATATTTGATGTGAGTTTAAGCCAGAAACGCCTGAATCTAGCCTGTTGAATGAAAGATTGCAAACATTTTTGTACAGCGCATAATCGATTGCAAACAATTTCGTTGTTTATGCCTCCTTTCACACCACAAAATGATCAAGGATTTCAGCAAAATGATTTGCTCAAAAACCATCAGCAATCTTACGTTTTACTGAAAATTAGCAATTTGATTTGTTTTTACTGAAAACCAGTAAACTGACCCAGATTGCTGAATACTCAGTAGCTTTCACCACCTGACTGTCAGTCTGTCAAATTAATTAAAAAAAGAAACGCGCTCATTGTTTTGTCGGCAGCGCTCGTGCAATTTGCATAATCCATACCGTGGAGTCAAGCATGCAGTTCCTGGACCACAAATAATCGTGAACTTTTTGGATCGTATTATCGAGTGGATCAATGTATGAGGAAACACATTTTTCAAAACTCTTTGAAAATAATACTGATCATCTTTTTCAGCCTGAAGACGAAGTCGAAAAATTCGCTTCTGGCTACACGAAAACGAAGCTCCCGATCCTTATCATAAAGGCACCGCAGTACGAGGAAGAACCTGCGTACATACGGATAAACCGACTTGTATTTCCGGTAGGATGTGATATCTCTCGAGCATTTTTACTGTTAGTGCAAACATGTTTTATATTCAAATTGATGTTTGAGCCGTCTCTCGCAATTTTTTTCAATTCTTCCACTCGACCTGTTTTGGCCATGGATAATGTGACCACAACCGTGAATACACTCAGTAGCAAAAAAAAGCCGAGCAAAATTTTGCTTCCAAAATACGCGTTGTTCAACCTTCTGTAACTTTGTCAATTATCAATATATTTGGCTGAAATTTTGACAACACTATAACTAATATATACACCTTATGTGACCAAAATTTTATGTTGATAAAGTTTATAAATTTGAAGTTATCATAACATATGTGAAAAATGTCAATTTTGACATACCAATTTCAAAAATCCGTATTTCTGTGAAAAATTTAGGTAGGATATTAAAAATTTCTCCATGACTTGAAACAATACAGAGATTGATGTGGACAAAATTTGAACTGTTTTCATTAAGTGGTTTGGACTACAGCTTACGTCAAAGTTGACGATCCAACATGAGAATTTCTCGCTTTCACCCGATATTTACCATGCTGAACTATCGGTGCAAAAACAAAGCCAAGGCGTTGTCATCATACAGGTTTAGGCCGAATTAATAAGATGAATTCACCTCACCAATACTCATGTTGGAGCGTCAACTTTGACGCCAGCTGTAGTCCAAACCACTTCATGAAAACAGTTCAAATTTTGTCCACATTAATCTCTGTATTGTTTTAAGTCATGGAGAAATTTTTAATATGCTACCTAAATTTTTCACAGAAATACGGTTTATTGAAATTGATATGTCAGCCAAATATATTGATAGTTGACAAAATTACAGAAGGTTGAACAACGCGTATTTGGAAGCAAAATTTTGCTCGGTTTCTTTTTTGCTGCTGAGTGTAACTTCATTTTTGAGCTTGACTAAGCAAGATACAGAAATATAAATGAATAAACCAAAATAAAATATGTTTTTAATAATTGTGAACATGAAATGGAAACCAGAAAACTGATTATTCAGTAAATTGACAATTATTGCTGAATTCTTCCAGCAAAGTGCCGTCAAATAACGAAACAGCCAAAATTGCTGAAATTCCAGCAAAAATCAGATGTAAACTGAAAGTTCAGCAAACTTCTGTCAAGCAGGATGACATTTCGCATTGCTGGAAAAAACAGTAATTTTATATTGCTGAAATGATTACTGAAAATTCAGCAAAATTTTGCTGATTTTCAGCGAAAAAAATTTGCTGTGTAGGCTTGGAATTGAACGACGGGAAATTTTAAGAAACCTGTTAAAATTCACTATTTTTTCTGTGTACCATCTTTCGCCACACGTGTATTCCGATAGTTGATCAAAAATGTCCCAATTCCTAATTTCTGGCTCTAGCTGATTTTTTGATTTTCTTAAGCATCTTTTACCAACCTTGCCATTCTTTCAGCCTGACCATTATTGGACGGGTTGTAAGGCGGACTTTTTAAAACCGTTATTCCTTGCCGTTCAAGAAAAGACATGAAGGTCGAAGAATTGAAAGGGGGTCCTCCATGAGTAACTACCACGTCTTCCAATGTCCGGTAGCCCACAATTGGAAAACATTTTGATAAATTTTCGAATCACTCTAGGAGCATCTGTGCCGTTCCTTATCCACACAATATCCAGCCGTTTAGAATAACCATATAATGAATAGGAATACTTTTTGCTCAAAGAAAAAGAAATCTGTGCGTATTTTGCCAAACGGTTTCGTCGTTGCAATCCATTTTATGGTTGTGCTTGGTTTTGGAAACATTTGTGTACGGGTATCAGAATCCCTTACGAAGTCCTCAATAATTTTATTCAAACCTAGCCTATAAACAGTTTGTCTTGCCAGCTGTTATATGTTTACAATCCCAGAATGGTTGACGTGCAGCATACGAAGTAAGTTTGTCAATTATTAAGGAATAACAACACGGTCTTGAATCATTCGCAGATAGAAATAATTAATTTTAACACACGCGTAAAACTGTTCTTCGTTTAGTTCCAAGCCAATGGAGGAGTACACAACGAAATTGTTTGCAATGTTTCATACGCCATACAACAATGTTTGCAATCTTTCAAACAACAGACTAGACGCAGGCGTTATCTGTTTTAAATTTACATGAAATATTCAATAATTTTCTGCCAAAACTAGCATTCCTTCTATGTGCCTTAGATAAAACCGAAAATTCAATTAGCCTTCACATATTTCAAGATCATGCTGGTCTGCATGATTGTATGGAAAAGTTTTGCCAACTTTTGCCAGCCAACCCTTCTTTAGGATGGATATCAATTTAACAAGCAAAGGATCATTTTAAGTTTCATTGGCAATTTTAGAAAAGCCCATGGGCAATTTAATGGTGAGATTGAGACTCTTGACGTAATCGACGTCACACTCTTTTCGATATTTTTGTTGTAGAGAAAAACGTGAGCAAAAGACAGCCTTTCTTATTTTTGATGATGGTCTATACACAATCTCAAAATCGTATATCGGCAACTATAATACAAGTTAGGGTGAAAAGTATATTTTGGACAAGATTCTGCACATGAAAAAGGTTATCCTGCCGCTGGGAGCCGCGCATGCTCACTCCTGACCAAAAACACTTACGCGAGAGCACTTCGAAACAGTATTTAGACCAGCTGATGCGGATTCGGAAGGACTTTGGCGTCGATTGGTAACTGTTGATGAAACGCCTCGACTTTTTGTTGCACCGATATTTCAGTAAGGTCAATATCAGGTGAAAAAGGAAAATACTCATGTTGGTGTCAACATTGACGCCAGTTTTGGTCCAAACCACTTGATGGAAACAGTTCAAATTTTGTAAACATTATTTAATATTTTTTTTTTGGCTACGGTGAAATTTTTAGATGTTACCTAAATTTTTCACAAAAATACGGATCTTTGAAATTGGTGTGTCCAAAAACTATTGTTAACCCTTCCTACACCAAAAGAAGGGTATTAAGATCGCTTGAAAAGTCGACTTTTTATCCGAGACCAAGAGGGCGGAGTGTCATGTACCATTCGACTCAGCTGGACGAACTGAGCTCATGTTTGTGTGTTTGTATGTATGTGTGTATGAATGTCTGTTCGTATGTATGTCTGTGTGTGTATATGTGTGTAAGTGTGTGTGTGCGTTACAAATAATGTCACATCGGTTTCTCAGCCATTTGTAAACCGATTTCAGTTCTGTTGACGGCAAATGGAAACTACAACATTCTCATAGAACGCTATCGATTTTTTTTTTCATTCGGACATTTCGTTACGAAGATATGAACGAATCAGTACTTGACGGCCTATTATACTGGTAATCAAACAGCTTAGTCTCCGATTACATACTGAGCTATTTGTGTACCGATTTTAGTTTTGTCAAAGGGCAAATGAAAGGTATGAAATCCTCAAATAACTAGTCCAAATTTCGTTATGATTGGATAATCCTTCATGGAGATATGATCAAAACAATACCTGAGAGCACATGATTGTGAGATGAAAATATACTCGTTGCAGCTCAAAACAGAACAATACCAATCACACCAATCGATGCCGCTTGCATTCTATTGTGTCGCATCTGGTGCGTTGTATAGCACATACAGCGGACTAGCCACACTATGCGACTCTATAGAATTAGAGCACGATCGATTGGTTTGAGTGGTCCGCTTATAAACTGCAACGAGTATATTCGAAAATTACACAAAGTCTTCATTTACTATAACAACACAATTTTCAACGAACATGTACTTATTAAGCATCTTCAATCCATATCGAGAATCAAAATTGAGGCTTAGGATTGTCTAATAATTCATTCTATGGACTGATTATATGGAATTTCTTTGTAATTTCCTCTTTTATATAACTGACATAAAAAGGTCATTAAAGACTATTAATGGTAATATTTTAATCACATCGATGAAGAATACATCCAGGATTGACAAATAATTCATTTTATAAACTAAATATGCATATGACATATCGAATATTCCTGGATCTTCCTGGAATTTCTGATGAAAATATGTATCCAGTACAATATTTTCCATATAGGAGTTCCTTATACTGGTGAAGTGGAAGGAGGGTTCAGTCTCACCATCGCACTATGGTCCGAATGGACAAATTTCACGACGAAAATCGATAACTCGAAAACCATTAACTTTAGACAGATGGTGTCTTCAGGAGATATGATTTTTAAAATAAGATCTATCTTATGGTTTGGGTTGTGACTAGGGTGGTTCTCATATGTTCATAATAAAAATTTCAACTTTTGGTTTAGAGGATTTTTTGCTTCAACAGAATTGAAGATATTTTAATTTAATGAAACTTTGCTGAGAAAATTTTAATTCTATCTCATCTACGTATCGTTTTATAACAGTTTTTCTAACTTTCCCTAGACAAACAATTTTGCATAGATCTTGTAGATGGAAGTTTGTACTTTCAGTTCACGTACTATGTGTTTGCAAATATTTGCAAATAAAGGCATAATATATCTTGCAAAAAAATATATTTTTTTACACTTCAACCCCTACAACTTTTCTAATACAATAATACTCCCGAAGACACCATCTGTCTAAAGTTAATGGTTCTCGAGTTATCGATTTTTGTCGTGAAATTTGTCCATTCGGACCATAGTGCATCGGTGGATTAATGCGGGTTTTTCAAAAATGTTATCAAAACATGAAATTAATATATCTTATCAACTTGAAATTTTAGTCATATAAGATCAATATATTGGTTATAATGTTATAATGGTAATTTTCAGCCGAAAATATTGATAATTGACAAAGTTACAGAAGGTTGAACATTACGTTTTTTGGAAGCAAAATGATGTTCGTGTTTTTTACTATTAAAGTGGGGTTATTATTATTATATGCTGCTCATGGTTGTGAGATCTTCCAACTCTCTGTAGCTTTTTTCAGGAGCTAGGCGCAGATAGTTGACCAATAGCTTGCTGGACAGGTACAAGTAGGACGGAAATAGAAGGAAATTATTACTGGGAACCAATGGCAGGGAATTTACTCGAGTGGAGGAGAGCGGGGTGATGACATTACACTTTTAGATCAGACAAACACAGAAATTAGTAAATCGCTTGCATTTAGGGAAGATCCACGCATTCCCAAAACATCTCTCATCTCGCGGAACGGTAAAAATCGATTTTTTTAAACCATTTCCTGCAGTCTTCTTAGCACAGTACGTTCCTCCATTTCCTGCAGTATTCTTAGCACAGTACGTTCCTCTTCCAGTACAACAATGTGCCATGGTTCCAAGTTTGTTTGTTTTTAATGAATATTGCATATTATTCGTACTCTTGCCTCACTAACTTCATATATTCGAGCAATTTCTCTGTTCGAGAAACCTTTCTAATAATTTAATAGGTTCAAAGCTATCTACAGGAATTTGCTTTTTTCCCTGAACAGATAACCACTTATTACGAAAAAACGGATCAATCAAAATCAATCCAATCATCCAAACATCAGGGAATTGCGAGTTGAGTCTATTATACCAGACATCAAAGCACTTGTTAAAACTCATAAAAGTAACATGTGAACCATAAATGAGAGCACAGCACGCTCCCTATAAACATATACTAGAAATATATCATATAATAAAATGAACTCAAACCGCGTCTTCTTTTAAGCGTTTTTTATTACAGGTCATAACATTTTTAAATAGTTTATCATTCGTAAGAAACCATAGTTTACACAATAAGGAGTAGTTGTCATCGACGGTACATAAATAATGATCGCTTGCGAGTAAGCTCCATTTTCTGAAATGATCACGCCTGAATGTAGTCTTGATGGTTGAAATGCAATACATAGGTAAACAGGGGTGCTCGATTACAACTCTGTTTCGATATTTACTATCGTTTAGTGACTTGTACAGAGGTGTCGTAGTTTTATTTTTTAAATATGTTCTTTTCTGCGATTTACTTCAATTCTATGTTGATCAACGGAGTCATACTGGTAATTATTTTTGATTGTATTTCAATTTGATACATGTCATAGAGGTACATTTAATAAATCGTGCTAATATTTTACGCAATTTCAGCATTCCAATGTGGGGAGTTTTTTTTAAATCATACACGGATAAAAATAATCATAAGCAATGTATATGAATATTTAATAATTTATCGCCATAACGATTTACACATAATGTCCATATGATTATGTCATAAACCTCATAAGAAAGCTCCAATAAGAAGTATAACTGATTTCATATAGTGTTTATGCAGCTATTAAAATATGTTTTATATGGTCTGTTATGGCATTCACCATAATGAGGAAATAAAAATCAGAAACTTGACACATACTTTCTATATGGTAGCAAGAATGAGGTAAGGATAATTGAACCAATATTATAATTTCAAAAAATGCTACTTATTAATCAAAAAACAAATAACTTTCGCAAAAGCTGATATTTTGCTTCTCCTCAACTCATTACAGGGACATAGTTGTCCTTAAATAACAATGTCAATCGGAATGTGCCTTGGCCAGCCGATTTCATTTTTTTTTTCCTTCTCGACTCACTTCTTTCCACTGTGAACCCAGACATGGTCCTTCTCTGGTACAGCAAGGAAATGTCAGCCGCCTTTAAACGGACTCCGGGAATATCGATGACGTGACATTATGCGACCGAAACCGTCAAACAAGTCCTCGTTGCTTTTTGTCTTCGATTTAGGCAACCATCCCGAGGAATGAAGCCTTTACTTGCCGTTCTCGATGAGTTGCATTCGGACGTATTGGCGAAGTTCAGCTGATTGACTTCAATGTCGACCTTTTCTAACACGATCCCCCTGATATGAACGGCTAAGGCGGATGGATTGAATTTCCAGCGGGTGCCAAAAAACCATTCTTGTAGTCCTAATTGGCTCCTCGCTGATCCCGCGGGACGGATGCGCTTCTGAGCGGTCCATGTGGTTTACCTATTCTGTAGCAATGTAGCTTAACCGAACGAATACTTATAAAACAAAATTTATATTGACAATGACCAATACCTGTCGACCGCCATGTTGATTTTTCAATCCAAAACACAATCAAAAGTATGTGCCAAATCTTATAATGCACGACACATACTTTTCATTGGATTTGAATATGCAAACTATCTGTCAAGCTAATACGTTGGAAGTGAAGTGTTTTTTTAGTTATGAAATATATGTGATCATAACTCATAAAGGGTATAACTTTGCATTAATATATAAATTATTTGATTTTTTATCCGTGTATACACACAAAAGAAATCCACCGTAGAAACTACCGATTCAAGGGTAAAATTAAGCACAAACACTAATGGCTGGCCCACAATTGATACGTTGCGGTTGAGTTTGCGCGAATTTGACAGTTTTCTCATAGTTCTTCTGTCAAATTTACGTCAACGCATCTGCAACGTATCAATTGTGGGCCTTAACAATTTTCATCTCACTATAAATGCGTTTGTTTCTACCATGTCTGCGATTTAAGACAACCATGGTGGGATTGATATCAACACGAGGTCAGTCAAAGTCAACACAAATGTTGAAGGCTGTACCATAAACGTAGTAAATTTGACTGAAATTTCATGGTAGCACTGAAAATAGGCATAGTCAGGTAAAATGGTACTTTTTACGGCAAGATTTTGTTAGCGTAAAGCGTGTCCACAATTAAATTTCTTCACTTTAAACTCGTCCTCAAAAACATGTCTCTCAACCGATTGTCATGAAATATTCAGGGAATAATATACTATGTTTAGGTATTTTTATTTCACTTGTGATCCTTCAAACAGTGCAGAACACTTTTTCTTCCACTCACCTTCTTCCGATCGACAGTTAAACGTTCCCGGAAAAGTTTTATGACACGAAACACTGTAAACTGGTGAATTTTCAACAACTTTCCGATGGCTCGGTGCGAAAAAAGTGGGTTGTCGAGGTGCGTGTGCAAAAACTTCTCGCGCAGTTGGTGTTCCTTCGACTCCATTTTCAAAACAACGACACATTTCACAATGAAACTCACGCAGTGTAAACAATACACGCTGAGGTCATTTCACCCAAAATTTCGTTCAACCCAAAAGGCGAAATGTTACATCTTATTGAAAGTGATCCAATTTAACTGTGGACACCCTTTAGGTCATGGATGAGCAGGGTGCGTCGATAATTCTCGAGTACTTTCTCAAGCAAACGTATCTGCTTCTGTAACCAAAGAAAGGAAGTAAGATTCAAACATAAATTTCTTCGCACCGTCACGGAATGTAGCGTCACGGAAAGTCTGCATGGAAATGCTAAGGGTTTCAAGAATTTAACGTTTGAATTTTACTTGCCCGTTATAACTTATGGCTACATTTCGGATCGAAAGACCAGGGTTGGCATTAACGCACCTTAACACCAGGCTACGCAGCTGACGTTCCCTGGTTCCAGTTTTCTTTCGTAGATCCGCTAATGCCTTTCCACACTCAGGGTTTCTTTGTCGGATTTTAGCACTCGACAAACTGTTGTTTTCGACATCTTAAGAACTCTTGCCAGCTTGGAATCATACTACTCCGGATTTTTCAGGCCTTTTCTGAAGTCCCATTTGACGTTATTTCTGAACTCGATCGACTACTTTGATCTAACTAACACCAGTTCAAGCAAAACAATGCATTAGGTCCTAAGTAACATTGAGAGACTCTCTTTGTCGACTCTCTCTTTGGGTTCCTTCGGCTATGTAAAAACATGTTCAACTATTTTCAACATACAGTGCGGTAGTATAAAGTGCGATGAGTGATCCAATATGTTGAAAATACCAGCAAATCGTTTAATAGACAAGCTATTAACCAAAGAGAAAGTCGACGAAGAGAATCTCTCAATGTTACTTAGGACCTAATGCATTGTTTTGCTTGAGTTGTTCTGTATAGAAGGGTAATCAAACCACTGTCAAAAAATTTACCCAACATTAGCGGCGTGTAAGCGGCGCGCGAGGGGCGTGACAATTTACTTTCAGTCAACCTTTACCATGTACTATACCTTGAGCATTGAATTAAAGACAGTGGTAACTTTTCAATTGGCGTTATGAGACAGAAACCTTTTGTCATCGTCTTGAAAATACTGTCAAACATGTCTATTTCAACCTAAATTCACCAAATCAAATCAAACCGATTAGTTGGTATGGTGGTTATCGATGAATTGATCAATCGAAACAATCGATTATTTAACGACGTCCCAAAACACCAATATCTTGTTGTACCTAACAGTAACTATAAGGTCATCTTTAAATAAACGACCCGAAATCCAGCCTAAGTGTTGGAATTTATTGTACGTCTGATCCGACATAAGCACAATAACACTAAACCCACTCTGCAACCACAAGATTAGCCTTAGTAACAAACCAACATATAGCAAGCACCATTCCGTGTAGAACCACTCGACCCCTCCGGAACTGGAAAGAGCTCCCAAATGATGTTTTGATATTAAATTAATGTGTTTGCTGTACTTGTTAATCGCTTTGACAAAGAGAATCTTTTCCGTACTTTCGCACACAGAGCCTTCACTGGATTCGACTCGATTTATCCATACACCAGATGAGTAAACCCAAACCACGCTGAACAAAGAAACACCCTTCCTCATCCACCTCCCAGCTGTCTTGCGTAATCGGCATTTAGTACGACTAGTTAAATCGGAAGATCTCCGCTTACCTCCGATGGCTGATGGTAACCTTCTTTACTTTGTATCCGTCTGCTGGGTTTCTCCGAAGACACGAGCCAGAAAATGATTTATTTAACCTGTACGGTCAAATTACACATACCACACAGAAGCATCTCCGGTTTCCGGAAAGCCGTGCGTTGAGCGATCATCCGTTTGGTTGCCAAAGATAAGACTATCAACAGCTCACATGAAATAACATTCAGAATTAGCGGAAGTGGGGCGAAATGACATTCCCCATCGATGTGTGTGTGTGTGAATAGGTCCGCAATTCCATTACTGCCAGGCGACTGATATTTCAAGAAGCTGTGCTGTGTAATGCGTAGTTCTCAACTCACCCACCAGAAGACCATACATGGCAGATTACACTGAACGTCCTGTTTGCAGAGTGAAGCCACACCGAACTTCGATGCACATTTCGCTTCCATGAACAATAACATGGCCGCGCCATTTACAAGTTTCTAAACCACCCAACTCCTGGCAAAGCGATTTCGAACCTACAGATTCAATGCTCAGTGAGGTGGCGAGAGCAAATCTGCCGTCCTCCGATACATGCCAACTACGGAACCATGGATTCCATGGAGAGCAGCCGTTGGTCGCTTGGTTGCTACAGCTGCAGACTAAAGTGTAATCCCCGTTTCATGTTGACAACATTTTGCTTTCAATTGTTTCACTCTTCAAGTTCTCTTGCTCTTCCCCATCATTATCCAGGCTGGTCGTCGTCGTCGTCGTCGTCATCATCACCGGCCATCATCATTGTTCAGCTGGTTGGGTTCGAAATCCCGACCAGAGCCGGATGATGACGACGTCGACGGTGCAGCCAACCTTATAAGCTCCCGACCTGCCCTCGAATGGGTGTCCAGCAGCAAAACTGTAACTATGTTCCATCGGATTGTTCGATTCTGTTTGATTGCCTCCTATAGTATGTGTACATTAGGTACCTGCTGGCTGTCCAGAAGAGCTCAACGTCACACATCGAAGCCACTAAATCGGCTCTTACAACGGAATGATTTCTGTGATGGGTGGGTGGGTGGGTTGGTTGAGAGGACAGGAAATTGTTAGTGTAGGCCATTCAGTGAACATATTCATGCTCCAGCTGCTAATCGGCCGGCCATCATGTGTGGCGGTGGCGGTGGCAGTGATGCAGAGACCTATAGGTGCGTTCGAGAGAGTGTCGTCGTATTTATGCGTGACATCGTTTATTCGAGAGCACGACTTGTCCGGTTGAAAAGGGTTGAAAGTTCACCTAGTTACCAGGTTGTTTTTCGAAAGGGCTCAGCCGTCAACAGATCTTTCATAAATGGAACAGAAGATTTTCGCTACACCAGTCACTAAGGAGATTTGTATAAATGAGCAGTTGATGCAAATGACATCTATTTTTGCTTTACCGTGGAATGCACAACATTTCCAATATGATCATTGGGTTTCAAAACGATAGCTATTCGAAAAAAAAATTCTAAGAAAAATAAAATCCAGTCGTAAGAGCAAATGAACTTTCAAAATGTGCACTAATTTGAGTTACACTAAAAAAATTCAGAAGGTTTATAACAATTGACGAAGTTTTGAAAGTTCCCATTAAGGTGAAAGTTAATGACTTTCCGTTGCTCTGACTTCACACCCATTCGAGCCACACCTAAATTCAAGTTGCATCGTGGTATTGGTCATTTCCGTAAATGATGCAAAATAGCAAAAACTATAAGTATTGAAATCGTGCGACATGCAATATTTATGAAAATTATATTCTTATCATCTTATTTTTAACAACATTTTAATTATTATACAAATTAAAATATAAACGCTGATTGAAATAATAAAAAATTAAACATTATTATAAAATAATTCTGATAATAAAGTTATAAGCATTGGTAATACGTAGGTCTTCTATCCATTTTTTTATTATTATTATGATATTTATATTTGTAACAACATAAATATTGTTTTGATGATATGGATGGTAATAACAATCATCATATGAATAAAATATATAATAATTATAATTTTCATTATGATGATTATTTTAGCATCACTCTTACGATTATTATTATTATTACTGTTATTATTATTATTATTATTATTATTATTATTATTATTATTATTTTTATTATTATTATTATTATTATTATTATTATTATTATTATTATTATTATTATTACTGTTATTATTATTATTATTATTATTATTATTATTATTATTATTATTTTTATTATGTATTTTTTCTATCAATGATTTGGTTGTTATTACTTCTGTTTCTGTTATAGGTTTAATTATTCAAATTATTATTTTGAATATATTTTTTATTGTTTCTTTTGTTATTATGTTTTATGTGAGGATAATAATGATTTCTACGATTATTGCGATAGTAATAACGATAATGAGTACTGTGAAAATTTCTATCGTGATTTCTCATATGATAAATGAATGTTGTTTTTTTGTATAATAAGAAATATTTTCATGATAATTATTGGGATGATTGTTATCATAATCAATCATAATTTCAATTTTACTTTTATGATACTGATGAATTTGATTAGTATGATCAAGAATTACGAATATAATGATGGTTATTATTTTTTTTCTTAATAAGATTTTAGTATTCATTTGAATTATTTCGACTATATTAAAATATAAATTTTTATTAATATGTTTTGGATATTCAAAATAATCAAATAATTACAATTATTGTAATAAATATTATGCATATGATGATTTTTATGATAATTTGAACACAATTGTCATATTTCAAATATATATGATTATGAAATAACAGATAACAATAACATTTATGATGAATAATAATGTTTCTGTAATGTGATAATTCTTATGACTATGATTGTCCTGATAATGGTGATTATCATTGGTTGATTATTTTATACGTTTTATTTTAAGGATTATTTTGGTTTATATCATAACAATGATAATGAATATGTTTATAACAATTATGAGTTTTATTACTATGAGAGTGATGAATATTATTTTAATTACTATTTTGATTGGAATTATAATCTTATTGTTATTTTTCTTATACATATTTAAAGATTGTTATTTTTATTATAATAATTATTATTCTAATTATAATTATAATAATAACTATAATTATTTTTGGTAATATTACTGAAATTATTATTTTATTCATCTTTACGATCATTAAAATGATGGTTTTATGATTTGGATGTAAATTTTGTTAATTTTGTTATGGTTATTATGATGACTATATGATTGCTATGATTGTCACTAAAATTCTGTTTATTTTCATAATTCTGTTGAATTATTACTAGAATTTTCAAGATAATTAAGCTTATAAGTATTATGATAATAATAATTATGATAACATTGAATAATAATACAGTTACTTTGTCACGTTAATACAGCTTCTATGGTTATTAATATTTTTATGATAAATATGATTATTATGTTTCTTATGATTATTTTTGCTTGAAAATTATTGTAAAATTATTTTATATATTACAATTTTTATCTATTATCATTCTATTCATTCTATTATTATTCAAACTTTTGTTATAGTTATCGTTCTAATTATAATTTCTATTGAAATCCTAGCTATAGAACTAAAGATTATAATCTTTATGATAATGATTATTTTTGAGATACAAAAATCCTTGGAACTAAAATTAAAAGTAATAATTACTGTTATAGTAATAATGCCTATCCAAATCATTATAAGAATATATGTAAACATATACATATAAAGTAATTGAATTATAATAGAATTTAAAAAACAATTATTATCATCATTTTAAATATTATTAAAATTGCTCTCATAATATTGAATATTATATATTTTTTGAACAAGATTAGTAAAATGGTTTTAATAAGAAGTATTATCATAAATATTAATATTTTTATTGTTATGATTAATATAACTATTACTATCGAAGATTTTTAAATTTTTACTATGATAATTATTATAGCAGTAGATTTGATTATTTATTTATTGTTTCTGCTATTATTTTCATGGTTATAATAATTTTGAAAGTTGTTATTAGTATAACAATAAAAATTACCAATATATTAATGACCATATTTATTATTATTAAATTATTTATTTTCTATTGATATTTTTATGGAAAAAAAATCATTGAAGATCTTTTCGAGAGTTATTATTACTATTACTGTAAATCACTGCGATAATAATGACTATTATGATTATTCATATCATGATAATCATCAAAATACGCTTTTCCTATCTCTTTTGTATTTATGATGATTTTGATAATTTTATGTATTCTCATGAACATTTTCATCATAAATTATGTTATGATGAATATATGTTGTTCTGATCATAATGATTACAATTATTAATAATATTTCTAATAAATATATTTTCATTATTACTATCACGATTACCTTGAATATTTTCGATTCAACTTTATAAGAATGGTATTAACTATGATAATTATTAATGAAATCAATTCTTCCCAATTTAATATGTTAGTTAGTTGAAGTATATTGATTTTTTTCTGATTATAATGAAAACATCAATTTTGTTCAATATTATTCAGCTTGTTTTATTTATCTAATTATGATTATGAAAAAAAATCTGATTTTTATGGCAACCATTGTGAAAAAGTTGTTTATTATCACTAATTTTATTGTGATGATAATTATTTAAATGCATTTTCTCTCGTGAATTTCATAATGATGCTTTTGATTATTTTTACTCTTATGATTATTGGGTTTCTGCTTATTATGATTTTGATAATAATGATGCATGTCATTATTATGATTATTTTTATATGCATATTATTTTCTTTTTATATTGGTTAGAACGGTATTTATACATAAGGGAAGGTCCATTAATTATGTCACGCAGTAAGGGGGGAGGGGGGGTTTGGGAAAACGTGACGATCCATACAAAAAATTTAAAGGTCCATACAAAAAACGTGACAAAAAAGTCAATTTTTGCGTGACGTAATTAATGAATGTTCCCTAAGATTATTTCTAAAATAATTACAATTATGTTGCATAAGATAATTAGTATTTTGACTACTATGATTTGAATAATCAATACATGTTTTGGATATCAATGTTGTGATCGTTATTGCTATAAATGATATTTTAAAGATTATTATGATAATTAAGATTTAAGTGATGATTATTTAAAAGATATTATTACTTTTTTCGTTTTTTGTTTTCACAATTCATGTTTTTATTATTGTTAATTGTTTGATTATTAAAATTTATATTATTGTTGTGATCTATATGATTATTGTGATAAGTATTTCGAAATATTTCGAACCGGTACATTAAAGTTAAAGAAAAAACAACATCTCAGGTGTTCGACTACAATACAGTCTGATATTTGACAATCACACTCCTTTTTCTTTCTTGGTAAAGTCAAAAGCGTGAAATGCTTTACACTATTAGCATATAGCCTGTTGTCGCGTTAGTGCTCTAAATGTACTTCCACAATTATTATCATGGAGATTTCACTTCTAGTTCATATAGTTTCTCCCGAGATTATAGAAATTAAAATTTAAACACGTATTCTTAGAAATATATATGTTAAAGATTTATTAAATCTCACAAATTTATTGTCGATTGCAGTAGTTCAAATAACGGAAAAACAATATTCCTGTTTTTGAAATGCATTATTGAAATCTTACTGCCAAATGACAAACTTCAATTCATATAAGTTATTGGACGAATGTTTATCTAGGGAAATTGAAGACAAAATAAGCGTACCTGGCAAATGCAATTGACAAGTTTTCAAAGAGTTCTGGATTTTGTATCTTGTTACAAAATATGTCAGAACTTTATTTTGACAATGTTTCATCGGTTCATGAGTTAGAATTTCTTAAATACTTGATTTTCCTGGAAAATTGATTACGCAACTCCACATTCGTCAACATTTTTACGTTCTCAATGAATATTTAAAATATATATATATATTTGATTATGTTGTTCAAAACTTTCATGGAAATATTGAAAATTATTTTAGTTCATGTTATGATTAATATTATCATAATAATTTTTGATATTACTCTAATTATTATTTGATTTATCATTACGATTATTTTAAAGGTAATTGATTTTGATCTAAATATTATTTACTTTATGATGATTTTCATGATAATGATAATGGTAATGTTTGAGAAATCTGTTCATGATGATTGATAAATCTGATCATAATGATGATAAAATTCTATTTAATGATAATTTTGTCCATTACTATAAAAAAAATATTATGAACATAATGATTATTATAATTAATCAAATCACTCTTTTTATCATAATAATTAAAATTATTTAAATTACATTGAATAGAATGTTTAATACAGTTACTATGGTTATTAGGATCAATATTTTATACAACAAAAGTTCAACTCAGTGGACGCACTGGTTCTACGCTCCAACAAAAAATGATCTGCATCATAATAATTAAGATAATTATGATGATTATTATGATATCTTTCATTTTTATAGTAGTTTAGTTCGATATTATAATTCTTACGGTAATTATAACAGTATTGAGTATTATGTTTCAAGATTCTTATGATTACTTATATTATGATAAATGTGATGATTAAAACTAAAGTGACCTTTGATATTTTTATGAATATTTGACAATTATAGTATAACCCGCCATAAACATATTTATATTGATTTTCCTTTAATTTTCATGATTATATTTGTTTCGATAAACAAGTTAATGACAATCATGATTATCAAAAAAAAAATTTCTTCCTTACGTTTATTTTTTTTTTTTTTAATAATGGGTGCTCTTTATGATTAAATTATTGCAATGAAAATTATGTCGATATTAAACGATAATTGTTAGTTTATTTATAAGTATCACAATGTTTTTCTATGATTGTATTATGATTGATTGATAATTATTGTATTATGATTGAATTGTTAGTAATATGTTTTGATTTATTAATTTTGTTCATAATGGTTAAGATTATGAGTATTGGTATGGCCAAGATAATTTTGCTTTATTAAATATTATGATGACAATATGACTACATATTGCTAAGTATCTCATTATTATTTTCACCGCATTTTTTATACTGATTACAATTTTACCGTCACCGTTGATACCATTAGAAGAATTAGATTCTTTTGCAGAACACTTCAAGTGACTCATGAAATGCTAAAAAGTTGTTTCTAAATATTTGCATTTGCATGCTATCATTTCTAGGAGTTGCCTCAATTGTGCGCTCATCCAAAAAGACTAGCGTCCCCACCCAATTATCGTAAACATTTTAGAATAAGTTGTCTGAATTGAGATGAGGAGGGTATATTTGACTCATAGATCAAGTCACATGTAAAATAAAACTGGCACATACCTAACATCGTTAGTATCCGTCTGAAGGAATAATCCGGAGAGATTGGTCGGTTGGTATTCATCGTGAACATAGATTCGGTCTGAAGACTGACTTTCACTACTACCAACTCCAGATATGGTTTCCTGTTCTGCCGACGAGCTTCCATCTGCTTTGTTAGGATTTGTTTCCAAACTTCACTTCTTTTTCAACCACTCAAACATCGCTCTCTTTTTACTTTCTCAAAACCATTTTAGTGTCTAAACTCACTGAGTTGCTTCTGAAACAATAAATGCTAAGGCTGTTTTACTTTTGACTCATCAAAATATCGCAATTTTAAAAAGTATAGGCATATTCATAATTACCTAAATGTCGTTTTTATATATGAATTATTTCTATCGTTCAATGCATTGATTCAAAATATATTGCATTATTCAGTGTTAAAATTCAAGTCATTGCATTTGTATGCAATTGCGGATGATGATTATGTAACATTTTCCACTGCAATAATAGATAATATAGCTCACGACACTTATCAATTGCAGCAAATCGAAAAAGTCATTTGAAAGCTTGATCATGATCTCGCTGCTGATGGTATATTTTGTATTTTCATTCAGGCACCCGTTCTAACGAACGGGATATTTTTTCACTTCTACGCTTTGTGCGGATGTTCTACATCTCACTGTTCTTCCACGTGGGTACGCCTCGGAACACATATACATACTCACGGGTAGCGTATATGACTAATCGAAGTAATTTCAAAGATTATGGGTTGTGCTAAAAAAATGGTTTGTAGCTTTACTATGCAGTTTACAAGTATGTTGTCTTCTAACAAAATACTTCTTATTTTATAGACAACAGACGTATTGAATAAAAAATATCACATTCATCCCAACAAACATCGGTGTTGAATAAGAGCTTGTTCAAACAAATTTGGAGAAGCTATTCAGCTATTCTAGAAGAAACAGCTGAATAGCTTCTCCAAATTTGCTTGAACAAGCTCTAATTCAATACCGATGTTTGTTGGGATACTAAATAAATGAATTATTGATGAGCAAAGTTGTCAAACTCGATAATTTTCGCAACAACTTTGGGCTACAAGAATGGTTTTAGGAAATATGAGAAAAGATATCTCATTTTATTTTAGATCACAAGATTGCAAATTTAGTTGACTAACTTCAAGTGGAAACAGTTTTCAGAAAAAGTGTTCCATTGTTTTTTTTAAATTCGAGAAAGAGAAACATGAAAAATCTCTCCAATTTCGCCTTAATGTGGTGTAGTAGGCTCTGAAGTAATAACAAATTCCAATTGGTAAATTCCGCATTTAATCACGTGATAACGGGATGGGATAGATAAGTAAGGCTGTGCTCTCAAGGGAAGAAGAAAGCTTCTTTATCTGTCAGTGTTAAAAATTTTGGAAATTATCTTGTTTTCGACTGAAATGAATATTAAAATGTACCTAACTGCTTCTGGTAGATTTTCGGATGAATTAACGCATAATAAAATTGAGGTAACAATTCTGACGAGTGCTCGAGAGAGAATTTCAGACCCAGAGCTTCATCCCAGTTTCTGTTTGCTTGGGTCCCCAAAACCACCGAAAATCGTTTTTTGACCTCATGCGATTCGCATTTTTCTTCACAAATTGGTGTCAATAAATGGAATTTTGATATTTTTTGAGAACCACTTACATGGCTGCCTTCGCTTAAATGTAAATGCTCCAGAAGCATTTTTCGGAAATTTCTTAGACCTAAGCAAACAACTTTGCAAAAGAAAGTGTTTTGATCCGACTTCACTAGAAAACCCTCCGACATGCGTGGATTCCCTTGACGGTAGTCTCAAATGATGTATGGGCATCGAACATTATTGTTTCATCAGATGATCCTTCATGATCCTTCGTATACAGGATGTTACTTCTTTCAGCAAAGATGTCCAGTAAATCAAGGTCTTCGGTCTAGAGTGCATGTAAAATTACTTCATTACCTGAATCTCCAGATCCGTGAGTCACATATAGCTAGGACCGTGACATTAAGCTAGTTGGTGCCTTCGACAAAGATGTTTGGTCCGCTACGTGGCGCTAGTGTACATGTGAAATTTCCTGTACTTTGAGATCTAGATCGGGTATAAATTTACAGTTTTCATAAAGGTTTATATTAAAATTAGGACCTTCTCGAGCGTCTCGACTCGACAGTCCAGAATTATCTCACTCCGTGGCGCTAGTTTGCTGGTAAATTTACTGTTCAATCTGGACCTAGAGATTATTGACATATAGCAAACTGCCATTGGATCAGAGTTCATCCGCTACGTGGCACTAGTGTTCATGTGAACTTTTTGTAATATCTGTATTTTGAAATCAAGATCATGTATGAATTAATTGTTTTCAGGAAATTTATTCGGGTCTTCCACGGTTGACTTCATAGTTCAAAAGTATTTCACTGCATGGCGTTGGTCTGAAGTTCATAGACAGATGTAATGAATGTTTACCGCTAGTGCACATTAGTGCCTGATAACCAATACGGTTATTTTTGGTACGTTCTTCTGTCCGTTTCGGGTTACTTCTTCTGAGAAGTTCTTCACAAAACTTCGGGTAAGTTCTTAGAGCACTTCAGGAAAGTTCTTCGGTGATCTTCAAGGAAGTTCTGCAGAGAACTTCAAAGAATTTCTACAGAGTACTTCGGAGAAATTCTGCAGAGAACTTCAGAGAAGTTCTGCAGATAACTTTAGGGAAGTTCTGCAGATAACTTAAGGGAAGTTCTGCAGAGTACTTCGGAGAAATTCCGCAGAGAACGTCAGGGAAGTTCTGCTAAAACCTTCAGGGAAGTTCTCCACAGATTTTCAGGGAAGTTCTGCAGAGAACTTCAGAGAAGTTCTGCAGAGAACTTCAGGGAAGTTCTGCTAAGAACTTGAGGGAAGTTCTGCAGAGAACTTCAGGGAAGTTTTGCAAAGAACTTAAAGAAAGCGCTGCAAAGAACTGCAAGGACGTTTTGCAGAGAACTTCAGGTAAGTTCTGCAGAAAACTTCGGAAATAATCTTCAGAGAAATTCAGGGAAGTTCTGCAGAGAACTTTAGGGAACATCTGCAGAGAACTTTAGAGAAGTTCTTCAGAGAACTTCAGGGAAGTTCTCCAGAGGATATTAGAAAAATTCTGAAGAAAACTTCAGAGAAGCTCTTCAGGTAGTTTTAGGGAAGTTTGGCAGAGAAATTTAGAGAACTTGTTTAAAGAACAGAGAAATTTAGAGAACTTGAAAAAATTATTTAAGAAGTTCTTCAGAGAACCTAAGGAAAATTCTGCAGAAAACTTCACAGATATTTAGGGAAGTTCCGTAGAGAACTTAAATAAACTTTCACAGAGAACTTTAAGGAAGTTCTGCAGAGAATTTTAGGGAAGTTCGGCAGAGAAATTTGGGGAACTTTTGCAGAGTACTCCAGGGAAGTTCCTCGGAGAAGTTCAGGGAAGTTCTTCAGAGAAATTCAGGGAAATTCTGCAAACAAAATTAGAAAAGTTCTTCAGAGAACTCCAGGGAAGTTCTATGAAAACCTTATGAGAAGTTCTTCATAGAATTCAGGCAAGTTCTGAAAAGAATTTTAGGGAACTTCTGCAAAAAACTTTACAGAAGCGCTACGGAGATCTTCAGGGAAGCTCAACAGAGAACTTCAGAGAAGGTCTTTAGAGAAATTCAGGAAAGTTCTGCAGAGAACTTAAAGAAACTTCCACAGAAAACTTCAAGGAAGATCTGCAGAGAGGGTCAAGTAGGTTCTGCATATTACTTCAGGGAAGTTTTGCAGAGAACGTCAGGGAATTTCTACAGAAAACTTAAGAGAAGTTCTTCAGAGAAATTCAGGCGACTTCTGCAGAGAACTTTAGGGAACTTCTGCAGAAATTTTTAAAAAAGTTCTTCAGAAAGCTTAAGGAAAGTACTGCAGAAAACTTTAGAGAAGATCTTTGGAAAAATTCATGGAATTTTTGCAGGAAACTTTAGGGAACTTCTGTAGAAAACTTTAGAGAAGTTCTTCTGAGAACATCTAGGAAGTTCTCCAGAGAACTGAAGGAAAGTTTTCCAGAGAACTGAAGTAAAGTTCTCCAGAGAACTGAAGGAAAGTTTTCCAGAGAACTGAAGTAAAGTTCTCCAGAGAACTGAAGGAAAGTTTTCCAGAGAACTGAATGAAAGTTCTCCAGAGAACTGAAGGAAAGTTCTCCAGAGAACTTAAGGAAAGTTATGCAGAAAACGTTAGAGAAAATCTTCAGAGAAATTCACGGCATTTTTGCTTGGAACTTTAGGGAACTTCTGCAGAAAATTTTGGAGAAGTTCTTCTGAGAACATCAAGGAAGTTCTCCAGAGAACTTAAGGAAATTCTGCAGAAAACTTTAGTGAAGACCTTCAGAGAAATTCAGTGATAATCCGCAGAGAACCTCAGGGAAGTTCTACAGAGAACTTAAAGAAACTTCTGCAGAGAACTTCAAGAAAGTTCTACAGAGAGCTTCAGGGAAGTTCTGCATAGAACTTCAGGGAAGTTTTGCATAGAACTTTAGGTAAGTTCTGCATGGAACTTAAGGAATTTAAGGAAAATTCTGCTGAGAACTCAAAGCAAGTTTTAAAGGAACTTCAGGGAAGTTCTTCAGAGAACAAGGGAAACTCTTCAGATAAACTTCAAGGAAGATCTGCAGAGTGCTTCAAGAAGGTTCTAAAAAAATTCAGGAAGTTCTCCAGAGAACTTAAGGAAATTCTGCAGAAAAAAGAAAAGATCTTCAGAGAACTGTCGTGAATGTCGTGGTTGGGAGCTCTAACGAACCAGTCTGATTCCAGGTGGTCCATTGTAAGCCACCGCTGTTGAACCACCGCCCGCCAAGTCGAACGCCAACTCTCAAAATCGTTCACTTGGGGTGACTGGTTTGATTCCGTCGTTACTGCTGTTGCGGGACACCCGTTTTCCACGGCGATCGTTTCTGGAATCCAATTACCTGTCGGACACCATTGCTCGAAAGCGTTCTTTGAACGCGAAGCTTGAAGTTAATGCTGCTACCTCCGTCGCTGGCGAAGTTCGTTACAAGAGTGACCTAAACAAACACAGGTAGCTCGTATTAAAAAGTATGCTTTGCCTTGGTTTTGTTTATTCTTGCAAAATCAGAAGACACTACAATTAGAATACTACCATTTTTTTTATTTCATTTCACGCTAAAATCAATACACTTATATTGAATGTGTATACCCAAATCTAAGGGTAAGGCTTCGTGCACAAATTACGTAACGCAAAAAAACGGGATTTTGCACCCTCCTCCCTATGTAACACAATAAGTTACACGTGACCAGACTCCCCCTTTAATTACGTAACGCTCACGGACCCCCCCTTTCTCAATTGTGATAAAATCATCACAAAACTGTTATTGTTGTTGTTTTTTATGTTTAATTCTCATTTGAGTAACTTGAAATTAGTAAAGATTGCAAACATTAGTCAATTAATTTCATTTAAGTAGCTTTAAGCAATTATAAAGATTACGAAAAACATTGCACTTATTTTACCGCATTTAATCAGGTTACTGTATGTTCTTAAAACTGTTGAAAATATTAGTTCAACAACTTTACTAAAATGTCTTTAAATTATTTAAAGAAGAGAACTTTGAGAACACAAAACGTACAAAGTTTTGTTCATATAACCTAAATCTATTTAAAGATTGTAACAGTATGTTATGCAATGCATAATATTAGTGCATGAATTGGGTGATTGAACACTTCAATAGAATCAACATTTCTTGAGTATTATATCAAACCACACAATCATGCAGTCACATATGTTGAAACGTCAAAATTTCTTACCGAATCCAATATTGATGGTCATTTTAGTATTTTTAACAGAAATCATTTCTTATTGAGTTCAACAAAATCAATTTTGTAGAGTAAACAAGCAACAAAAAAATTAACTTAATATCTTATTATTTCCATGGTACTAATATAAAAAACAATGCAAAGGTGCATTGTTTCCAAAAATCTTATTTTTTTGATTTCTATTAAATAAATGCTTTTGTTTTCACAAAAGCCTCCTTTGCAGCGCTTGAAGAACAAAAAATTATTGTTGGTTCAAAAATAAAATCGGTATTGTTTGAACAAATAAAAATTATAAGTAATCCGTGTTAAATATATACAGAACAATATATTTTTAGCGTGTAGATGTACGATTTATGGAAAATTGTTGATTCAAATCGTCATAAGATACTCGCTAGTAGATCAAGACAAATTGTATTCTCATTTACTTCCAGTTTTAAAATTTGGTTTGGAAATCAATAGATAGACTTAATCCCTTTTTCTAAAATTTACATTTCTTGCACCATCACACATACCGTAAGCTTTTTATTATCGCCACTCCCATAAGAAACACATGTGATTGCTCATCAAAGGAACTCAAATTTTAAAATCATGGCGATAATTGGTGCAGTGTTTCTCAGTTATGGCAAACGTGACAAATAATACATTTTTGCTCAGTTTCCGATAATTTTCCTTCAAAATATGGATTGAAAGCTTTCTTATTTGACGTTTTGAACGTGGACTTTTTCACAGAATTTTTAAACGTAGTTCTTAACCAGGCATAAATTTACCCTTTTCTACTTGCGACTTGGTACTTTGCTTGGCATACAGGAAAATTTGACAATGGAAATTGGTTATTCACTTTTGATTTTTATTTCAAATTCGGTTATTTTGTTACGCAACGATTTTGAAACCCCCTCCCCATATGTCACAATAAGCAACGGTTGCTCAACTCTCCTCCTTCATGCGTTACGTAATTCTAGCACAAAGCCAAGGTAACACTGTAGATTCTGCAAATCATTGTATTATTTACTTTGGTTAATATTCTATTCTACAAGAACTTCAGAGTAGTTCTTAAACAGAACTTTAAGGAACTTCTGGCAGAAAACTTCAGAGAGGTCTTCTTCAGATGGTGAACTTCATCAGGAAGGTAGAAAACTCTATATGCTCCATAGAACTTCAGGAAGTTCTTCAGAGAACTTAAGGAAAGTTGTAATTGAGAACTTCCGGGAAGTTCTTCAGAGAATTTAAGGAAAGCTCAGAAATTCCAAGGAAAGTTTTGCAAAATCATCAGAGAAGTTCTTCAG